>JBBPJV010000478.1:0-21649 GCA_038088915.1 Sutorius aff. eximius
TGTATATATACCTGGGTGATACTACGACTGTTCCCCAGTCTAGTTCACTTGGGCATTATCTGGGATCACTCCTAGGCTTAAGTGGAATACCTAGCTCTCCTTCACCCTTGCCCGTGTACATCGTTGCATGTGTTTCTCTTATTTCCTCTTTATCACAAAACGTTGCAGGGCGTCATAGCCTGTCCTTGTCGTTCCACCTCGTCGCCACTTTAGTGTAGTTGTGGTTCCGTTTCACTTTCCATCTTGCAGTACCCATTGAATCTCACTTGGATATGGACTCCCCCCTATATGTCTTATACCAAGCCATGCTCCAAACTGAACATCTCGGAATCATGTCCCAAGTGGAGTCAGATGAAGCCCGCAGAGAACTCTACTGTAATATCACCAATTCCATATACACCAACCTCCACTCCGCCCTGGCTCAGCTGGGATTTCAACTTCAACTTGGAGAACTCCTTCACAACATCAATCGATATGTTCGGGAACTCGCTAGAGAAGGGATGCTAGAACAATGCATCAGTTCTCCTGATCCAGTACCCATTCCACCACCTACACTGTCTGCATCCTCATCTCTGCTCAACTCCAAAGAAGCTGCTCTCATGGACTGGGTGGAAGCCTATTGGACTGGTAATGCCAGCTGTACTCCCCTCTTGCACACTCACCCTCATTATTCCAAGGTGTGCTATCACTGTCACCAGCTGGGCCACACTCGGGTAACTTGCCCTGTCTATTCCTGCCCCATCTGTCTCCACTTTGCCCCAGGACATGCACAATGCCAATGCCCTCTCTGGCGACAAGCTCATCCACCCATGATTTCTACCTCCTCATCATTGGCTTCTAGTTCCGCCCCATCTAATGGACCAACTCGGTCAGCCCATTCCTTCCCTCATACCACTACTAGACGCATCACCATGGGTCCAGGACCTCACCATCGTCGGAACATCTACTTTCATGAACCATCACCGGTTCCCCACTACTGTTATGACTGCTCTGGATAGGATCAGGTGTAGCTCTTGAGGGTCACCGACAACCACTAGGGTCTAGGATTGAGGTATACATGGACTGAACTTGATGAAGACGAAGATAGAAGAGTTGCTCGAGGTGCAGCAACAAGACACGGATAAAGAAGCAACGACCACTCAACAGTGGGCTGAAGACTGTCAAAGACGAACGATGAGGAGGTGTGGAGACACCGACAAAGAGTGAGACACAATGCTCAGAGTACTACCCCCTTTGTAGAAAGGGCAGTGGAGACGAAGATCAAAGTAGTGACGACTAGTCAAGGATTCATACTAGGCTAAGCCTAAGTGAAAAGTGAGTTGTGATTGTTGATGGTGGTGGTACAAGAGAGAACTAGCGTGGGGAACTATCGACTGTGGCTATGGGTTTATATAGTAATAGCTCATGGGAAAGAGTTACCCCTGCAGGTAAGATTAAGTAACCAAAGAGGAGAAATGAGATATCTAAGTAACAGTGGTCATCACCTACCGGCAAGTGTGAAAGACGGAGATCGTGGAGAGGCATGGTGGTAGGTGAGAAGAGGACAGTTAGTAGAACAAGGCAAGAAGAGATAAAAGAATTGTAACAATACCCCCTTTGTATACTCAAGGCACCGATGAGAGAGAGAACCATCCTAATTGTCAAACCCAGGGGAGCCCATCATGTTCCTCTCCGCATCATAGTCGAGGGAGTAGTCGATGTCGGGGTTGTAATGGGGAACCGGTGAGGGTTCTCAGAAGTAAATGTCCCTATGACATTGAGGTCCAGGACTGGTGGTAATACATCTGGTGGAGGTGTGGGGGGAGGAATGGGCAGACCAAGTGGGTCCATTGGATAGGGCAGAACTGGAGGCTGATGAGGAGGAGGTGGAGATCATGGGTGGATGAGCATGGTGCCACAGAGGGCAGCAGCATTGTGCGTGTCCTGGAGCGAAGCGAAGGCAGATGGGGCAGGAGTAAACTGGGCACGTTACTTGGGTGTGTCCCAGTTGGTGACAGTGGTAGCAGGCCTCCGCATATCTGGGGTGAGTGCACAATAAGGGAGTTCAGCTGGCATTACCGGTCCAATAGGCTTCCACCCGATCCATGAGTGCAGCTTCTTTGGAGTTGAGCAGGAACAAGGAGGCAGATGGCGTAGGTGGGGGAATGGGTACCGGATCAGGAGAGCCAATGCATTGTTCTAGGGTTCCTTCCCTAGCTAGTTCCCGTATGTATCGGTTGATGTCATGGAGAAGTTCTCCGAATCGAAGTTGAAATCCCAGCTGAGCCAGGGTGGAGCAGAGGTTGGTGTATACGGAATTGGTGATAGTACAGAACAACTCTCCGTGGGCTTCTTCTGGCTCGACTCTAGATATGATTCCAAGGTGTTCATTCTGGAGCATGGCTCTGTATAAGGCATAAAGGGGTGAGTCCATGTCCAAGTGGGATTCAATGGGAACTGTGAGGCGGGAGGAAGAGAGGAAGTGGTACATGGACAGTTCATACTCCTGATCGGACACTCCCACTCTGGTTGGGTGAGCACCGTCAGGCAGGTCAACTGCCTCAACTCCAAGTCTGATGTGGTCCAAGGGTGTTATGATACCATTCCCTTTTAACCTAACTTTATCCTAGTCTAGGGTTAGCCTAGCTAGTACTACACTTTCGCTACATTCTGGACTACACATCGTACATTGGACTTCGTCTTATTTCCTGTACTATAGCTCATGTGATTGGTCTGCACCTGATCCTGTCATGTGATTGCCATTCCCGTCCCTGGCATGTGACCTAGTTATGTGACCATTACATACTTACAGACTCTTACCATACTTATGATGTCATAGGATCTAGACCATTATGTCATAGTCTAGCCCTCTACATCACCACGCTCTCTCATGTACTATTACTATAAGGGGTACAGCACAGCATGGTCTGTGCACTGGCCTCTCTGCTATATAAGAGCATGGTGAGACAGACTGGGTTTCCCCCCAGTCTTGTCAACCTGTGCATTACCTGGGCTTAAGGGGGAGCAGCCTTAGCTGCTATCATGCTTCCCTTCCAGTGCTAAGGCTCATACAGACTAACCATTCATTTCCTCATCGTCTACACTGTTGCTGGGCATCATAGCCAGTCCTCTTCTTTATAGATCGTCGTTAGCACGTCATCGGGTGGTCCTCCAATGCCAGGCGCTTGGGGTTAGGGTTAGAGGTTCGCCTCGCCCTTAATGAGTTCCTCCTTGGGCTCATTACAATCAGTAGTCAATATCACCATTCATTGGAAGTCCACCTTTCACTGTTAACTCAGTAGTCAATCCCACACCATTAACTTGGAAGTATATGGCTTATTGCCCTCTTTTCACCATTAAATCAGCAGTATTTGGTCTTTGACCACCTTGAACCTGAGGAGCGATGCTCACACTAGCTCCAACACTGGTATTCTTGCAGCATTCTCTGACTCTTGGTGCTTACAATTGACAGATTTTTCTCCTCCGTATTGTAGTTTGGTTTCTCATCATTGAGGCTTAACCACAATCAGTCACCACCTCCACCTCCCCACCTGCTGCACTTGACCCCAAAAACACATCCCTCCAGGATGGTTTTAGTTTGGTTCTGATCTTATTGTCCAGCCCACTGGATCCTAGCAATGCCTGGAGGCATCAGGAAGTCCCTGACTTTGCCACGCTAGGAATGTGCACCCTCTGTGCAGTAATTTGATCTACCACCGGATTAAAAGGTACAGGCTTGAACTAACCATCACTGGATCCTGGCAATGCTGGAAACACTGTGTTTTCACCGTCAGAAGTCCCCTGGACTTGCCACACACAGGAATTAGTAGCAAATTGGTAGTTTCTACTATTGATTCACCCTCATGCCTACTAGACCCCCTGGCGGGCGCCTTGTTGGATGTCCGGAGTTCATCCCCTTAGAAAGGGGGTACATTTTACGATTCTGTGTTCTTTTTTTGCAGATTCTTGACCCACTTGACTGGCTTTGCCAGATATCTGATGAACTTTGCTCCATTTTCTAGAATCATCAGACTGGCTAGGCCAGATACAAGGCAGACTTTGTTCCAATTCCAGATGCACACTGATGCAACTTCGACACTCCCTAGTTGGGACTCTCCAGAATTCCCTGATGGAACTCCACACCATGATCCAGAAGCTCCTGATTTAGAAGCTTACCTTGACAGGAACTCTGATTTCCTGATCCTATGTGACTCCATATGGAACTCCACCTACGGAACCCTGTGTCCTATTAAGGACAATCTAGATCTAGACAGAAGGTATAAGGACCTCCTGTATCATGGACCTGACGGGTGCAATCATGCCTCACTCTCCTCGACACTTTGGACCCCAGGTTCTTCCCTTCTCATCTGAGAAACGACAATGCTGCATTTGTGAAAGGCTATGCTTCCAATGCAGGTTACCTGGACATCCTGCAAACCAGTGTATGGCGTTCCCACCTAGAACGACTGTTTACCCAGACAGGACCTTTCAAGAGTCCTCCCCTCTGCTGCAACAAAGAACTAGACATGCTAGGACTCAAACCAGCACTACTCAGGAGTACTTTAGAGCTCCGACTTCATTGCACTCTGACCCTGTTGCTGTGTATCAAGAAATCTGGCAAACTTTGGAGTACGTTCACCAGATGCTGATTCCGTGTCTCCTCCCCACCATCATATGGGAGCATGGTGACCTTTGCCCCACTGATCTCAGCATGGACCCTAGGAACTTAATTTGTATGTCCCCACCATACTCACCCACTGAGGAGCTCATCTGCAACACCATCGCCTTGACCCTTGACTCTCCGCCTGTGACCCCTTGACCATTCGACCCCTCGACCCCTCGTGTTATGACTGTTTCGGGTAGGACCAGGCATAGCTCTTGATGATCACCAACAACCACTAGGATTCAGGGTTGAGGTTGGAGTAGACGAGTGTGGTGAGGACGAGTGTAGAAGAGTTGCTCAAGGTGTAGCAACAAGACACGAGTAACGAAGTAACGATCACTCAACAGTGGGTTGAAGACTGTCAAGGACGATGGACAAGGAGGTGTTGAAGACACCGACGAAGGATGGACAAAGTCCTAACAAGAGTGGGACACAATGCCTGATGAACTACCCCCTTTGTAGAAGGAAGGTGGACAAAGATGAGAGCTAGTCTCGGAGAGTCACACTAGGCAGAGCCTAAGTGAAGTACGAGTTGTGATTGCAGATGATGGTGGTACAAGAGAGAACTAGCATGAGGAAATACGTACAGTGGCTATGGATTTATATAGTAATAGGCCGTGGGGAAGAGCTACCTGATAGGGTATGATTATGTAACCAGAGAGAGAGAGAGAAAAAAAAAATGAAGAGAACTAAGTACCTGGGATATTGCCCACTGGCAAGTGTAGGAAACGACTACTGGGTAGGAAGGTGGTGGGCTGGATGGAAGTGAGGTTTACTAGTAATACAAAGGAAGAGAAGGAAAGAAGAAATTGTAACACCTCAGCATCAGACTGGTGATGCCAGATCTGCTCTGCCATGTCTCAGGTCTATCTCTGAAGAGATGGACTTGACCCTGGGTTGCTCTGCCAAGGCAACCACCCCTGAGTCCTTATAGGACTCCCACTGCACATGGGTTGTGCCAGGACATCTGCCAATGATGTCCATGGATGTGTAGGACCGCATCACAGCTGGCAGCTTTCATTGCATACCCAGCTCCCCTGGTTGAGGTATACTACACCATATCTCCGTTCCTTACCATCCAAGGAAACGTTATTCTCGACTCATACACCCATTCCACCTAGGATTGGTTTGACCCCAGTATAGGTCAATTCTGAGCTGGATTTTCCTCCCCAGCCTTAGACTTGCCAACTCTACCTACAGGATAGACTTCTGTCCTTCTGGAGACTCCATTCCTTGTCTCTCCAACACTCTGGTGGTTAGGAGAGCCCTCAATCCTTCAGGAAACCCTACATCACCCTCACTCCACTGCACACAGTCTGTGTCAAGGCGTTCCATCCTTTACACGCCTGAGCAGAGTGGCCTCTGCTTGTGATGGCAGCTTCATGCATAACCATCTGTCCTGGCTGCTAATCCCTCCTGGTTAGCCATCCAATCATTACCCCTATGGATGTATTCTTCCCTCCAATCCCTCCTTGCAGTTGAACTTGACCTGATTGGTCAACTCTGGATCTGCATCCCTCCGGATCCTCTGCATTCCCCAGTGTCACCTCACAACTGGACATCTCCTTCCGAAGATCTCAAAAGATCCTAGGAACCGCTGCACACGGATTGTGCCAGAATATCTGTTTACTCCCCACAGGTATTCATGAGTACAGCAGCCTGTACTCTGGTCCACAGCCTTTGCATACTGGACTGTCCTGGTCACAAATCCTCTCTATTTGCTACCCATGCTACTCCTGGGCGTCCTCTTCATTCTCCCTTCTCTCCGACCAAGAAGTACTTGGCCTACTGCACCACCAAACCCAAGTTCATCATACCTGAACTCCCCATCACTCCCTCTATAGAATTCCTATTGGTGGAACAAAACTCCGACCTGAGATGTGTTTAGATGTGGTTTCCTTTCCCTCAGTCTCTTCCTTTAGTTTATATTTTCACCAAGACATCATCATGCACCTGCAATATGCACCACCATTTGGACCTGGACGTTGATCCACTGCTGAGCATATCCATCCTCATCTTGCTCATGTGTCCATCACTCATCCACCAATTGATGCCTTCGACCCCACTACTTGGACCCTGCCATCCCCATCACAATCTTCGGCATTTCCTCATAGGCCATCGTCCGTCCCCTCTGTCCTCTGGCCAGGCATTGGTTTGCCCTTGGTCTTTGCATGGTAGCTCAGAATGTAGAAAGGGGGTAATGTTACAATTTGTTTCCTTTTTACTTCTTTTGTCTCACAGTCTAGCTTGCACTCCAATGCTCGCTATACTGCAGACCTTGTAGCCATTCCTACACTTCGGTGTCCAAACCCCATGGACTACATTTCATCCATCACATGATTCTTTTACTCATGTGACTATTATCTTTTTCATAGCCATTCCCACGCCACCAAGCGTGGATCATGGACTACCATTTCCGATGACTCACCTCATGGTTCGTCATCTTAGATTGCCTTTCTCCTTGTGTCCTACATGAGTCCCCTTTACGGAATCCTGGTGTTCCCTTTCCCTTTACCACCAGATATCCTAATATGGCCTATTCCTTTCCTTTCCATCTATCCTGGACCCATGGCTCTCCGTTGTATTCTTACTATAGATCTCTTGCCCCCAGACCCACAGTTGTCCATTGTATTCTTAGCATATATCTCTCCGTCTCCCCTCTCAGCTCTTCATCCAGATCTACCTTAGCATCTCTTTTATTCTTTCTTTCCTCTTACAGATACTACTTTTCCATGCTCACCTTACTATATAAGACTCATGCCTTTCTTATAGTATTCCTTATGCTAGTTCCTACCTGGTATTTAGGACATAGTACTCCCGTACTTGCCTAGTCCCATCTCTGTCTACCCCTCATGTCCTTATCTCCAATATCCCAATACTAGCTTTTATCCCATCACTGCACTGTGTGCATCTCGTCGACCCTCAGTCTGGTATTGCGACCATCACCATCCTTCGGACCTCTCCTCATGGTCTCTTCTCAATCCTTGGACTCCCTTCCTGGGTCCCATACTGTCATTAAGTCCTCAGCTTATCAGCCTGTGGCTGACCGTCCTTGTCGTACATTGATCTCTCGATGTCCTCTTTATCCCAACTTGACGTTGGCCTTCATCCTCATCCCCTGCAGTATTCCTCCTGCAGTCTCCTCGTTCTCTGGCCTTTCCCACCAGCCTCCTGATCCTCCCTTGAACCCTCTCAGGTTCCTATGCCTTCCAGCCTGTCCGTCTATCAGGCTAATCTTGTTCCTCCTCCTGGTAGTTCTTTCCAGGATCCTGACCCCTAGGAGTACTGTGCTCCTTGCCACTGGGTGGAGCAACAGCTCCATACCTTCTGCCCAATCCCTCAGGGCTTGGTCATAACAATACCCCTCCACCTCGACGTATCAGTCGCCCTCAAAAGGTGAAATGGATGATGAGGAAGGGGAAAGAGAAAGCAGAGAGTTAGAAAATGGTGAGCTGGACTACCCCGTCCCTCACATTATACGGGCAGACGACCCTGATGGGTATATCTAAATCCTCAATGGATCTCGGACTTACTAAGGGGGTATTGTTATGACTAGCTCGTGGGATGCCCTGGTAATGTTTTTCTCTTCTTTATCCCTGTACTAAACCGCGTCCATTCTGACACTCAGACTACTTATTTCTTTCACCCCTATCTTCGGACTACTCAATAGTGGCTCCATTCCCCCCATCCTAGTGCCTCTGCTGACCCACCCAGGCATGAGGCCTTTCACAATAACCTCTCTCGACCTCCCTGCTCTGCTTGCCTACATGGAGCTCTGTTACTTACATGTTTCCCCTTCCTTTGTCTCACCTAGACCTGATTGGGCTACATCCAGGTTCGCCCCATTTCACTTCCATCCCCTTTCCTAGGGTTTCCACCAATCAGGTAGTACTACTGTTACCTCAGTCCCCTTCCACAGTATTCTCCCAACCTCCCAAGTACTGGTAGTAGTTGTACTTAAACTTTGTGCATGCATTCCTATACTCTAGTCTTAGCATAACCAGAATACTACACTGCTATCTCCCTCCAAATGAACAGTCTCAATTGAGCTATCATCTCCACGTCCTCCAGTGCACTAGACTTTGACTAGCTAGTATCCCTTGTCTTCGACCCTGCAATGCTTTTGCAGGCCTCCTTTGACTTCCGTCTGTGCATAGTCCAGTGGATCCATCAGACCTCTCTCATCCAGCATGTATAAATGGTCACGACCTACTCCAGATTGGACTAGGCATAACAGTTATGACCTAATTGGTGGCAATGGAAACATGCCTCTGAATAATGTGGGTGACTTCGGAGGAGGGGAGTGTGGCCAGCATTACCAGTCCAATAGGCTTTGACCCTATCCATGAGCATGGCTTCTTCTGAGTTGAGCAGGGAGGAGGATGCAGACAGTGTAGGTGAGGGAATGGGCAAGGGATCAGGAGACCCTAAATGTTGTTCCAATGAACCTTCTCTGGTGAGTTCTTGAACATATCTATTGACGTCATGTAATAACTCCCCGAACCTGAGCTGAAATCCCAGTTGAGCCAAAGTGGAACAGAGTTCATTGTATATGGAGTTGGTGATAGTACAGTGGAGTTCTCTGCAGGCTTCACTGGCTTCCACTTGGATGAGGATCCCAAGACATTCTGACTGGAGCATGGCTCGGTATAAGGCATAGAGGGGGAAGTTCATGTTGAGATGTGACTCAATGGGAACTGCGAGGTGAGAGGAGGAGATAAAGTGGTACATGGACAATTCATAGTCCTGATCGGGCACTCCCAGGTGGGAGGCATGGGCACCATCTGGAAGGTCGACTGCATCAACTCCAACTCTGATGTGGTCTGAGGGTGTGGATAAGATGGATGTAGGTATGGGTGCTTCTTCTTGTGACACTGGGGGCATTGAGATATGAAAGGACAGTGGGTTGGAGTCATCTCCCCACCTGGATATGGATATGAATGATTCAGTGTCTAGTAGAGAACTAAGAACGGACAGGTCTTCCAAAGCAAGTGTCTCGATGGCAGCTTCAGTGGCATTGAGATGAGTGGGGTAAGTGACAGCCATTCTGGATAGTAGTAGTCTGTGATTGAGAAGATGGAGTGCAGTGATGGGTGACTGAGACATGGGGGAAGGAGTGAGGATGCAGGTTTTTATATTTCTCCAGGGCAGTCTTCGAATGTTTTAAGTTCTGTTCTGGGATCCAGGAGTCATCCTCTGGCAGGTATCCTTTCCATCGGATCAGGAACTGGTGGAAAGATGGGGTTCTGCAATATCAGAGAATCTTTTCAATTTCATATTCTTCTTCCCCATCAACAAGTTCTGCAGGTTTCCAAGTTAGATTGGGACCATGGGTCTCTGTTTCTCTATAAGGGGACAGAAGTGAGGCATGGAAAACGGGGTGGATCTTCCAGGTACTGGAGAGACAGAGTTTATAGGATATCGGGGACAGTACCTGGATAATGGTAAAGGGTCCTTCCCTTTTGGATGCTAGTTTTGGGAAGGTGATGGAGCATTTCAGGTTCTGGGCTTTTAGCCAAACCTTGTCACCTTTTTGGAAAGGGCAAAATTTGGCATGACTCTGATTGGCTGTTATGAAATGCCCTATTTTACTACTATTTTTCACTAATTTACAACACCAATATTGCCTGAATGAACGAGTTGCACTCAAGCACACCCCTATATGATAAACCTCCCACTTACATAATACTAGGGTTGAGAGCAATTTCTCATGCCACCGCCACAGCATGTGCACATGGAATCACTGTCCCCACATCTCAGATCACATTGTAGATTTCATCTCTGATTGGATCTCTGATCCTTCCATGTTCTTTCCTGAGTCATCCCTTTAGGATTGACAGGTGCTCCTGCCCCTCCCCTACTATACCTTCATTTGTGCAGCAACTCCCACACATTCCACTTGGACAACCTTCACTATGTACTTATACAGGCATATACCACCCATTCTGTATTATTACCTAGAAATACTACACTATATAGGTATATACACATGTATTCATAGTATACCCACACGTCTATATAAACCCTGGGTGTAGCAATGACTGGATCTCCAGTCTAGCTCACTTGAGCATATCTGGGATTTACCTCAGGCCTGATTGTGGGACATCTAGTGCTCACTTCTCCTCACCACCTTCACCCACAGTACTCATTCTGTGTGTTCCTCTTCTCATCCAAATGTTGCTGGGCATCACAACCAGTTCTTTGTTCCACCCTGGTGTTTGCATAGTTCTACTCAGCCTTTGTTAGGTCTCGTTTCATTGGCCATTACTTGTCTGGCTAGTTCATGTGCTGCCAAAGCTTCATCCCAGGCAGCTAGTAGGATTTTGATTCAGGCATCAATGGCCAGTGTTTGAGATGAGGATTTGAGGATAGAGGGTAGAGGAATGGGTTCATAGCCCATCATGAGGAAGAAGGGGAATCATCTGGTGACAGAGTGAGGTCTGTGGTTATGGGCAAATTCAGCATGGGTTATGGATTCAGCCCAAGTAGAGGAAGAGCTTCCACAATAGATGCACAAGTATGTCTCAACTTCTTGGTTGACCCTCTCCATTTCTCTGTCAGTTTGTGGATGGTATGCCATGGATAGCACTAGGTCATATCTGAGTATGTTTCCCAAGGCTTTGGCAAATGCTGAGGCAAATTGGGGGCCACAATCTGAGATAATTTTCAAGTAAAGGCCGAAATGACGGTAGACTTTATGGAAAAAGAGGTCTGCAATTCCTTCAGCAGACACAGTAGATGAGGTGGAACACAAAATCACCCCCTTTGTAAGACCATGGTCAACCACAACCAGGAGAGCATCAAACCCAGCAGAAGGAGGGAGATCAGTTATGAGATCACAGGACAATTGTTGAAAGGGCCAGTGAAACAAGTCCTAAACTAAGCAAGTTGGACATGACAAGGTGAAACCACAATAGAACCAAATATGATGCTTGGCAACGTTTTACGATGAAAGAGGAGGAAAGGAACATGTGCAACAGTGTACACGGGCGAAGGTAAAGGAGAGCTAGATACTCCACACAGGCCTAGGATAGAACCCAGATAATGCCCAAGTGAACTAGACTGGGGGGTAGTCGTAGTATCACCCGGGTATATATACATGTGCCAAGAGTATTACTAATACATGACTAATATATGGTGGGAATGGTATGATAGATAAGAGAAAGGTACAACCAATAGCAAAAGGGGCTCTTATCTATGATGTCATAGGTCTAGACCAGTCACGTGATCTGACGTCATAGAGTCCAGGCCCTAGTCACCTGATTGTGAGAAAGAAAAGATAGGGGAGAAGTCATGTGACCTGATGTGACAAAATAAAGAGAAAATGTGTAGACTACGAGTGTACATGTTGAGAGTTAGGAAAGTTAAATATGTATCGTAACAGCCGGGATGCAGAGGAGTGGATGGGTGACAAAGGGGGGCATGTGGGATGGGTATTAATCTTAGCTGCTTGGCAGGTGCCACAATCCACAACAAAGTTGTGGACATAGGACATGAGACCAGGCCACCAACATTCAGAGGCAACCAATTGTTGGGTTTTAAGGAAACCTGGATGATTGGCAGACAGGTGATCATGACAGTGGATGAGGATTGCATGGCAGTGCTTAGGGGGAATATAGGTATGGCCCTGATAGGTGAGAATTCCTTCAGACATCTGGAAGTCTGCTAGGTGGCCACAGAGAGGAGCCAGAAGGTCCTCAATGTGTTGGAGATGTTGAAGGACCATGCTGTCAGAGAGAGACGAGTGTTGGATTTTGTCAATGAGGGCAGTGTTGATAAGATTAACAAAGAGTGAGGGGAGTAAGAGAGCAACACCATCATTGTTAGTGCCTGATGGGAACAAGTCCACCCTGTGAGAGAGAGCATCTGGTCCCACCAGAAGTTTACCTTCAATGTGGATGAGTTTGAGGTTGAAGTCTGCAAGATCTAACAACCAACATGCTTGATGTTGGTTCAAGTGCTGAGGTTGTTTAAAATATAACAAGTTTTTATGGTCAGTGAAGACCTGGATGGGAAATGGGGTGCCGTGAAGATAGTGACACCACTCTTTGAGGGCGCAGATGATGCTGAGGAGTTCTTGGTCATAGACGTCATAGTTTCTTTCTGCATCGGAAAAGGATTTTGCATAATAGGAAATGGGATGCCAGTCTCCATTGGCATTGGTTTGGAGAAGGATGGTGCCCGAGGTGAAGGCCAATGCATCAGAAGCAATAGCAAAGGGATGGGCTGTGTCAGAAAGAACCAGGACTGGATCAGATTGGAATTCTTGCTTAAGGTGCAATGTCATATCCATCATTCCGCTCCTAATCGTGCCTCCTCCGCCCATCCTCCGACCTTCTCCGGTCATCTCCAGCCTCCCTCGCACGTCCTCCACCCATCATCATCATTCCTCCCTCGGAGTTACACCCCGGAGTTCGTACCTCTGCTCGGATTAACCTCGGTTTTACCTCGGCCATCGTTGGACTTACTATATATCATCCGTATCGTTGTCCCTCTTACATGTTTCATCCGTTACTTGACATTTGACATCTGTCATTCATATCCCTAATACTCCTACATGTTTCAGTCACACTTGACATCTGTCCTCCTTATTCCGTACCTTACTCCATCCGTACTTAAGGACTGCGTCTCCCATGTATATTCCTTAGTACGAATATCGAACAAGCAAATCTCCTCTCATGTCCGATTCCCTCCTACGTCTCCTACCCTCTATTCCTACAAAGTCCGAGGACCCGGACCTATACAAGGGCGCAACACATAAGTCCTGCGCTAACGTCCTCCTAAGTTCTCCTACTCTGTCTCCTCCATTTTGGACCTCCGGTCCTTCCCCGCCACTTAGCCCTTCGTCCCTCTAGATCTCCAGTCGGACTTGCTGGACATCATTCGGAAACGAGCTTGGAGACTACGGAGTCTTAACATGCAAGAACATTTGTTCACATTCATCAGTCCATTCCCAGTGAATGTCCTTTTTGGTAAGGGCTAGCAATGGCCAGACAAGGTTTGAGTAGTCGGGAATGAAACACTGGTAATAATAGGTGAATCCCAGGAACAATCATAACTGGGTAAGGGTTTGAGGGGCCGGCCACTCTTTTATCCCATTGAGTTTGACTGGGTCCATGGCCAACTGTCCTTCTTGGATGACCAACCTGAGGTAGTCGATTTCCTTGGCTGCAAATGTACATTTTTCCAGTTTGAGGTGCAGGTCCAGTTCTTGCATTCACTGGAGGACTTGACAAGTACATTCTTTGTGGATCTTGTCATCAGCTGAAAAGATGAGTAAGTAGTCCATGTAGATGATAAGCCATCCTTCCGCTATCATGTCCTGGAAGGAGTCATTCATAAAATGTTGGAAGGTGGCTGGAGAGTTGGTGAGTCTGAAGAATATTACCATTGGCTCAAATAACCTCCAATGGGTGTTGAACGCAGCCTTCCATTGGTGTCTGTCTTTGATTCAGACATTGTTGTACCCCCATCATATGTTGAACTTGGTGTAAACATTTGATCCCTTCAGTTTGTCAATGAGGGAGGAGATGAGTGGTAGTGGGTATCCATTGCAGACAGTGTGCTGGTTAACATAGCGATAGTCTTGGCAGGGTCTTAGTTTGCCATCCTTCTTTTGAACAAAGAAGAAGGGAGATGCCTGTTCTGATTGCAATGGTCGTATTTTGCCAGCTTTTAGGTTTTCTTCTAAGAATTCATCCAAGGCCTTCTCTTGTATGATGTCAAGTTTGTACAGTGAAGATATTCTGGCCTTGAATTCCAGCTTTAGGTTGATTTCATGATCATAGGGTTGTGATGGAGGAACGTGGTTGCAGGATTCCTTAGCAAACACATCCTTGAAAGGGAGAAATACTTCCGGGAGTGTTGTGGTTTCCTTATACTTTAATGCATCTGCAGTGAGTTGGGTTGAGGTGGTAGTGGCTGCAATTGATGTCATAGGGAGATATCATCCATCTTTAGAAGGGATCCACCCCCTATGGATGGCATGTTGTCTGGTGTTGATCTGCCAGGTTCATGGGGTAGGTTCGTTGATATAATTGAACAGGTGTTGGTTGGTTTCCATGGATCATATTACATGCTTGATAGGGACCGAGGGTTTCTTGAAGTGGGCATCATGCCATTCAAGGTCCACCTTGTAGAGTTGGTGGAGGTCTTTTGACTCGTCCTTGGATTCATCTACCTCCAAGGTTCACTTTTCTCAATTGATGCGAGGATTGGCTTGTTTCAGCCAAGGGATTCCAAGGATAACATTGTGGGAGCCACAGCTCATTACATGGAAGTGTTGTTGCATGGCAATCCCATCGATGTTGATGAATCAATGGGCAGAATATAGTACTTGTTTGGATTGGTTAGTCAACCCATCTACGTTTCATACAACCACTGGTTGCTTGAGTTTGGATACCGGAATTCTATTCTTTCGGGTGAACATCATGTCAATACAGTTGATGTCCGCTCCAGAATCTACAAGGGCAGTAGTGTCGATGGCTTTGAGAGTGTGCATGAGTTGAACCAGTTGCAAAGGAATTTGGATAGATTTTGAACTACGTGATACAACTTGTGCACAGGCAAAGAAGGGAACTCACATCAAGTGAGGCCTCCCATCTAAAAACCTGAATCGATCTGTACTTGGCCAACAGTTTCACTTTCTTCATTGTCCTCTATTTCGATTAGATTGGGGATCTCTTCTTCGGCTTCCACTTTCTGTATCTTGGGCTTGACAACAGGGATAGGCGGTTGATCTTTTGGTTTGGCAGGGAAGGTCACTTTGCAATTAGTGGTAGTATGTCCTGGCTTCTGGCAGCAGAAGCAAGGATTCTCCTTGAAGCAGTGGGCCTGTTCTTCAGGCATAAGTTTTCCAATCTTAACTGCATCCACTTCCATGGCATTTGTTGTGAGACCATCCTCGTTAACCTAACTTTATCCTAGTCTAGGGTTAGCCTAGCTAGTACAACACTTTCGCTACACTTATTGGACTACATCGTACTTTGGACTTAGTCATATTTCCTGTAGCATAGCTCACGTGATCGGTCTGCACCCGATCCTGTCACGTGATTCCCATTCCTGTCCCTGGCACGTGACCTAGTCATGTGACCATACATACTTACGGACACTTACCATACTTATGATGTCATAGGGTCTAGACCATTATGTCATAGTCTAGCCCTCTACATCACCACACTCTCTATGTACTATTACTATAAGGGGTACAGCACAGCATGGTCTGTGTGCTGGCCTCTCTGCATATATATAGGGCATGGTGAGGTGGACTGGGTTTCCCCCCAGTCTTGTCAACCTGTGCATTACCTGGGTTCAAGGGGGATGGCCTTAGCTGCTATCATATCCTCCTCCAGTGCTAAGGCTCATACTTGACTGTTCATTCCTTATCCTTACCATCGTACACCATTGCTGGATGTCATACCCAGCCTACTCCTTCTAGATCGTGGTTAGTGCATCATCGGGTGGCCCTCCAATGCCGTGCGCTTGGGGTTAGGGTTAGAGGTTCGCCTCGCCCTTAATGAGTTCCTCCTTGGGCTTGTTACAGCATTTGGGTCTTTGGGATGTACTACATGAGGGGCACGAGGGGTGTACAGGAGGTGGACCATTTGTCACTTTTTGATGGCCTGTGCTTGGTCCCAACATGTTTGGATGGATAGCACCTTCTTCTGCCAATCCAGTACCATGGTCAGGACAGTCTCCAGTCCCATGACTTTCTCCATAAGCATGGAAGGGATTTCCATCTGGTAGTATGAGATTGTTATGACTGTTCCAGGTAGGACCAGGCGTAGCTTCTGAGGATCACCTCTTATTGCTAGGGTCTAGGGTTGAGGACGATATGGACGAGTGACGACAAATGGCGACGAGTTGTTATAGGGGAGCACCCAGACGGTAGTGGCAGAGTAACGGCCTCTGAGGAAGAGCCGTAGGTAGGAGCCGAGGAGGTGTAGATACACTGACGAGGTATGAGATGCAATGCTCAAGGGCTACCCCCTTTGTAGAAAGGCAGGTGGAGACGAAGGACAAAGGTGATGACGACTAGTCAAGAGTTCTCACTAGGCGAGGCCTAAGTGAAGTCAAGTATGGATTGAGATGATCGAAGTACAGAAGAGAACTAGCGTGAGGAACTAACTACGGTGGTTACGGGTTTATATAGTAAGAGATCCTGGGAAAGAGTTGCCCAGCTGGGTGAGTATTATGTAACCGAGAGTTGTGAGTGAAAAGAAGAAAGAAACCTAAGTACGTGGTAAGTACACCGCCGGCAAGTGTATGAGGATGGAAAATGGAATAGAGGTTTGGCGGTGCACGCAGAGAGGAAAGACGAGAGTGAAAGAAGAGCGGGACGTAGTAGTACAGAGATGAGAGGAATAAAGAAATCATAACAGAGATGAGAACAGATTCTTGGGTGACCCCTGTGATGGCCACTTTGGCCTGGAAGTCTGCATTGTAAGTAAGTAGAGCCATGGTGTAGTCTCTATTTTTAGCCTTGACTCTGGTGGTAGTGAGCCATAATAAGGCATTTGCCACCATGTTGTGATGTTTGAAAGAGGCTTGGAACTCTTGTATGAAATGATTGAAGGTCCCGAGGTCAAGAGTAGCTCCTGCCAGGGCCTTGGTTCTGAAGGTATGGGCCCATGTCAATGTGGACCTGGTTTTCATGTAAGACAGGGCAAAGCCAATTTGTTTAGCTGCCAAGTTGTAAATTTCCGTGTTGATGGTGAGGTAAACCCTGACTTCATCTAGCCAAGGTTCTGCTTTGGTGTAGTCCCCATCAAATGCAGATGGAGGGGAAATACAGAGTTCGACTGGTTTATTGGACATGGTACTGGAGGATCGAGTGGGGTTGGTGGTTATGGGGGGTAATGGGGGATGAGGGAGAGAAAGAGGGTATGGAGTAAGGGACAAAGTGGAAGGGGAGTTTTCAGGTGGTTCCTGCCACAGAGGAGGTGTGGGAGGTCTTTTGGTGTTAACTGATGTGGGTTCTGAGAGGGATAGAGATCAAGCTAGTGCCTCAGTTACTGGTGCTAGGTGAGCTTCTTCAGCCTCTGAGGTGGGTTGTTCATCTGCAGCAGTGGACAGTCAAGAGGGTGAAGTAACTGGGGAGTCTTCCAGGGATAGGGCTGGTGAAAAGGATCTAGGGGGAATGGGGCTTCTCCACAAAAGAGTGGACCTACTATAAATTCTGGGGGGAATGGTGATGGCTTACACAGTGGTAACCATTCAGGTACACACTAGTTCTATTGTTATGACTGTTCTGGGTAGGACCAGGCATAGCTCTTGATAATCACCAACAACCACTAGGGTCTAGGGTTGGGCAACGACAAAGGTTGGACACAAAGATACAATGTGGATGAGCTGCCTTAGGTGTGGCAACAAGACACATGCAAGGGGTAATGACCACTCAACAGTGGGCCAAAGACTGTCAAGGATGAAGTATGAGGAGGTGTCAAGACACTGATGAAGTATGGACAAAGTCCAGTCAAGGTTGGGACACAATGCCCACAAGGTTACCCCCTTTGTAGAAGGAGGGTCAAGGTCGAGAGAGCTAGTCTCAGAGGTTCACACTAGGCAAGCCTAAGTGGAAGACAAGTTGTGATTGTAGATGATGATTGTACAGGAGAGAACTAGCATGAAGAAAAGACTAGGGTGGCTATGGGTTTATATAGTAAAGTAGTGTGGGAAAGAGTTACCCCTTTGGGTAGGGTTATGTAACTGAGTAAAAGAATTGTCATCAAGGGTAAGAGAAGATACTACATGATGGTGCATGCTGACCTGCAATTGGAGTTTAGGATGGTGGGGAACTAGTGGTCAGCAGGTGAGGAGGAAAGACATGAAAGAAGAGAGATACTAGTACAGTAGAGAAGGAAAAAGGAATCATAACAGTTATGCTAAGACTAGTATATAGGGATGCACATGCTTGGCTTAAGTACTACTGCTACCAGAGTTCTGGAAGGTCAAGGAATTGAGTGGAAGTTAACCCGAGAACCTGGTAACACTATCCGATTGGAGGAAGCCCTTGGAAAGGGGATGGAGAAGAAATGGGGTGAACCTGGATATAGACTGATCAGATCTAGGTGGGAAAAAGATATCAGAAAGATAAGTAATGGAGTTCTGTAGAGACGGAATGAGCAGGGATGACTATAGTAAGAGGTCTCATGCCTGAAGAGATCAGCAGAGACACTATGGATGGATGGAAGAGGCTGCTATCAAGAAGTCCATAGATAGGGGCGAAGGGAAGTAGTCCAAGTGTCTAGTGGCAATGTGGCTTAGTACAATGACAGAGAAGAGAAAAAGGTTACCAGGGCACTCCACAAGCTATCGTAACAATACCCCCCTTAGTAGATCCAAGAACCATTGAGGAATTTAGATATATCCATTGGGGTCATCTGCCCTCATGACATCAGGGACTGGGTAGTCCAGCTCGCCATCCTCTAGCTCTCTGTTCTCTCCTTCTCCTTCCCCTTCCTCATTGTCAGCTTGGCTTTTGCCTTGTGGGGTCAACCAATACATCAAGGTGGAGGGGTACAGGGAGGGATGGTGAGGGGGTTGCCTCTGGGTGGAAGGAGGAGAGAGCAGGTGATGGAGGCTAGTTGCTCCATGGGATGTGGGGGAGCTAGATGTTACGATTTGTTTCCTTTTTACTTCCTTCGTCTCACAGTTTAGCTCGCATTCCTAATGCTCGCTACCCTGTAGACCCCTTCTGCTTCCCCTTCGTCTCACTGTCTAGCCCGCACTCCCATGCTCGCTATACGGCAGACCTTGTAGCCATTCCTACACTTCGGTGTCTGAACCTCACGGACTACATTTCACCTATCACGTGATTCTTTTACTCACGTGACTATTATCCTTTTCATAGCCATTCCCACGCCACCAGCGCAGATCATGGACTACTGCTTCTGATGACTCACCTCACAGTTCATCATCTTAGATTGTCTTTCTCCTTGTGTCCTACACGAGTTCCCTTTACGGAATCCCGGTATTCCTCTTCCCTTTACCGCCGGATATCCTAATATGGCCTATTCCTTTCTTTCCGTCTACCCTGGACCCACAGCTCTCCGTTGTATTCCTACTATAGATCTCTCGCCCTCGGACCCACGGCTGTCCATTGTATTCTTAGCATAGATCTCTCCGCCTCCCCTCTTGGCTCTCCACTGGGATATACCTTAGTATCTCCTTTATTCTTTCCTTCCTCTTATGGATACTACTTTCCCATGCTCGCCTTACTATATAAGACTCGCGCCTTCCTTGTAGTATTCCCTACGCTAGTTCCTACCCGGTACTTAGGACATAGTACTCCCGTACTTGCCTAGTCCCTCCTCCGTCTATCCCTCTTGTCTATACCTCCGATATCCCAATACTAGCTTTTCTCTCATCACTGCACTGTGTGCATTCTCGTCGACCCTCAGTCTGGCACTGCGACCATCACCATCCTTCAGGTCTCCTTTCACGGTCTTCTTACGATCCTCAGGCTTTCTTCTTGAAGCCCTTCACTATCATTAAACCCTCAGTTCATCAGTCTGAGACTGACAGTCCTTGTCTATTCCTCCTGCAGTTTCCTCGCCCTCCAGTCTTCCTCCCAGGCCTTCCGACCTTTCCTCGAACCCTCTCGGGTTCCTATGCCTTCCAGCCTGCCCGTCTATCAGGCTCTCACTGTTCCTCCTCCTGGTAGTCCTTTCCAGGATCTCTGACCTCTCGGAGTACTGTGCTCCTTCCCACCGGGTTGAGCAACAGCTCTGAACCTTCTGCCCAATCCCTCAGGGGCTTGGTCGTAACACTAGACATGAGGGTCAGGGTCAGGGAGGATGCCTCAGGGATCTGACAAGGGCATGTCGGAAGTGGGTTGCCTGAGCATGTGGACTGATTGTGACTGGGGGAGGTGACATCACAGATGGGGCAGATATAATAGGGGTAGTCAACCTGGGAATGCCCCAATCAGTGGCAGTGGAAACAAGCCTCATGGTATTGGGGATGAGTGGAAAGGAGGGGAACAGTTCCATGGCTGCTGGTGATGTAGGCATCCTGTCTGATGTGGACCATGAGGTTGAGCCCTGGAGGAGTAGATCTGGATTCAGGATACAGATTGGATGTGGGGAGACAGGTGAGATTGTTGGTGTAGCATTTGACATCAGCAAGGAAGTCATCGAGCTGGAATTGCCAGGCCAGAGCCAGGAGGGTAATGGACATGTTCTCATAGATGGAGTGGACAATGTTCCAAACCACTCTGGATGAGAGGGGAATAGTTCTGACTCTGGTGAGGGTCTCAAGCCTCTTGTTGTGAAGAAGGGCAGAGTAGAGTAAGTAGGTGGGGGAGTTAGCATCGACATGAGCAGCCACGGGGATGAAGAGTCTGGAGTCTCATATGAAGGAGAGGATATGGGGTGGGAAGGAATCATGAACAGGTTTGTCACAGTTTGGGAGGATGATGAAAGGAATGTGAACAGAGGTAATTCCATCCTCATTGACAGAGACGGTGGGATAGATAGGCAGGGAGGGGGATCTTGGGGAATGGGGGTCTTGAGTTATGAGAGGCTCAGGGCACTCCTGGGAGCTATCTAAGGAATTGGTACTAGTAGAGGAAAGGGAGGAGTCAGAGTCAATAGATGAAATGATAGATGAAATGGAAGCAGTGTGTGTATCAATAGCCATAAGGTAGGTTGTTAGGGAGTTACAAAGTCGGGAAAATGTAAGTTCAATGGTGGGGGTGAGGGGATCTATGGTGGGCAGTGGTTTTTTTTTTCTTTGCTTTCTTTTGGTGTTACAAACTCGTTCTCCTTAACCTAACTACACTATGTACCCACTCGTAGTCTACACTTTTTCCTCTCCATATTTTGTCACAACAGGTCATGTGACTTCCCCCTACCTTCTTTTCTCATGATCACATGACCAGACCTAGACTCCTATGACATCAGATCATGTGACTGATCTAGACCATGACATCATAGATAAGAGTCTATTCTGCTATTGGCTGTACCTTTTGTTATCTATCGTACCATCTCTCACGATATATTAGTC
>JBBPJV010000479.1:0-21631 GCA_038088915.1 Sutorius aff. eximius
AGCACCTCATACCCAAACCAACCCCCCTGGCCTTGGCTTCTCAATGGCTGGGAACACATTTGTCAACGTTGTCAACATTCTTGGTAGCCTCCTCTGAGGTGACGGTAAACAGCACGTTCCTACTTTGCATTACTGCGTTCAGCTACATGGCCCCATGCACCAGGATGCCTCGCTTCATTATCAGTGTTCGAAAGCTTTACGGCCACAACTTCCGTCAGAGCCACAGGGATTGACAGTGGATTCGGTGTGTTGGATACGTCTCGAGCCAAAACATCTCTTTCTTGGCAATCACATTTGCGGACCCTCCTACAGAGCCAGATCGGGTCGTAGAGAAGGGAATGAACAGGTTGGAAGGCGTCCGACTTGAACCACTCAGAGACTCAAGCTTAGGCCATTTTTGAAGGAAGGGGATGTGTTGAAAGAATCGATATTTTACCCACGTGTCCGCCTCGTCTTCTAGTAGAAGAGTGTCTCAATGCTCCGTCTTCGTGAATATTTTCCATCCGTCCGTGCGGTTCAGTATCCGTTGTGGACATATAGTTCTCCTTAAAGGACATACGAGCCACGATAAAGGAAGACACTAGCATCTCTGAGGAAAGGGTTGAATCGCAGCAATATGCATGAACTTTGATATTCGGTAGTTGCGCCGGAACTCACCGAGCACACGCAGCATCACCCCATGAGACAATGTATAGTCTCAAGTTGTCTGTTTTTTTATCCTCAGCCTGAGGTTACTTGTCGGGCGTCAGTTCGCAATGAAACACATACAGTTCAATAGGGAAGTTCCTTAATGCCCGGTATGAATGTATCTTACATTGTCCACAACCGAAACGCATACTGCCCTCGTCTCGCGAAGGGTTCCCATGGACAGACAAGTATACTAGCGCGCTGGGTGTTCCGGCAAGGTATCAAGTCGGCGACATATCCGACCCTAAGGCCAGTGTGCAAGTATACCACATCTATTGCCAAGTTTCCCCTCGTCAGGCCAAGTTCTTGAAGTTAGGGCATGGGGGCCCTGGACACAGATAATTGGCCGGGGACCCAAGGTTCGGGCAGACATTTGAGTCGTACCCCTTCCTTGCCTGTTCGCTCGCCTCGCTCATAGTGTAATTCCGAATTGTTTGTCCATGGATCTCTGCCTTCAGGGTGCAATGGAAGGATTTAAGTTTACATCATAGCCGTGTATATGTGCATATATTTCACGATATGAAAGAGATGGAAATCGTCAGAACACAACATTCATAGGAGCCTTTCTTTAGTCTGATCGAGTCTTCAGGCAGCACACAGCATGGAGGTGAAATGATCATCATAGATACCTGGGTTCCCACACTTCGACTGGCACCTGGAAGAATCTGATGTTCCTATGCAGAAGCATTTCTATGTATGTCAAGCGACCTGCATCCTATGCTACCCCTGAAAGGCTGGAAATGGGGCTGACAATGACTTTGAGTGTTCAATTAGTCTGCGAAAGTGCATTTCCGTGCTCGGCAGCGTTCATCCCGCACGCTTTCAATGAACATGGGTGACATTTCCATCAAACTGGCTGCACAGCAACAATAAGAGGTCGTGATGCCCATCGAATCACGAAGGTAAGCATGCGATTGCATGAATCAGGGAGAGACACGGGATATAGGAGTTGATCCTGGTAGCTCCGTGTTAGGAATGTCGGGGGAAGGCCGGAAGTGAGGCATAGAGTATCGATGTATTACGGATCGGACGCGAGACACTATGGGTTGCATCAGATGTCCAGCTTGATCATCTGGCAACCTAGGCTCGAATCTTCCATCCCATGCGAAAATTGGAAGTAGTCGCTTCTGACTGTCATCTACCCACCATAATTGACGAAACCTGGTTTCCCCCACTGCCTGGCTCTTCACGGAAGTGATATGTAACCCAAAATCATCGTATGATGGTGACCATAGAACGTCACAGGCCATATCACTTAATGTTGGCCTCTTGGATATCGACACAGAACAAGTTCTCATCATCAACCATTTTCAATTTACCGGACATAACCCGAACATCGGAGTTGCAAAAGATCATCAGTCGGCTAGTGTGTACTATGTTAGCGTATTCGTCACCCTGTTGGTATTCTTGGGTCAGGCTCTTCAGGAGAGGGTCTTAGACACTGCCGGTTGGTCGTGTGGTCTGGAGCCTGGCTAGAATGAAGCGGTGAATGAGCTGATCTTCGCTACTCCCAGGTCCCCCCTTTTCCCACGCACGTTGCCATTCGTCGTCCTTCTCCCTAACATTCACCCTTCGCAAAGACATTCAAGCGTATTCCTAGCAACTGGCACCCCAAATCGTTTATGGCTTGCGTGCAACTCTTCTCCCGCGTCACGCCGAGACCTTTCTGCAATCTGACATGTACAATCTACGATTTTAAACATAGACCCCTGTATTTCGGGCCGACCGGTGCACGCCATATGATCCGGATTTCGATGTGAAAGAGATGACGGTCATCGTTGCAACGTATCCTTTCTTCTATTCATGAAAACCTTTCTCTGCGCTGATAAAAATTTCTGGGATCGCACAGCATGAATGTGAAAGGATCATCCCGGAAACGTGTGTTTCATCCTCCAGTCTACCCAGAAGGTCGGAGGACAGGGCCGTATACTTTGACAGGGTGGGGTTTACCCTATTATGCACGGTGGCAGCTGTCCCCGCTAGACGATGTGGGCATGAGATCCATCACGCCACATGTGACTGCGTGGTAGAAGTGCGAGGTCGTATTGTCCATTGGATCAAAAAAAGGAAAGCAGACTGTTTCATGAATGGTCACGATCATCTGCGCTCACCCAGTGCCTTCTACCTATCGTCAAAGATAAACCAGCCTGTGTGGGGGGACGCGGTATGTAGGGGATGCTCCACTGCTGCAGTTGCAACTTGCAAGTGAGCAATTGATCCCATTCGAGCTGCAGCACATAACCTGGTGACCGGACTGGCAGCGAGGTTGCATGCCGGTCTGGTCATCAGATTACGTGGTACAAACAAAATCGCATGCGCGAAGAAAGCTACCTCGACCAGAATTATGACAATTCTACAGTTCAATAGGTCCAAAGAGCAAGTATCTGGATAGACAAAATGAATATCCGTAGCATTGCACCAAGCCCAAATTCCATACTGTTCAACAGCATCCCAATTCCCAACGCTTTGGCTGACCCTCGCTTTCCATTGGAATCCTCTAAGCCTCCTACGTATCGTCTCTCAACGCATCGCTAAGTCCCAACGCGTCAAGTCGAATTGCCTCCCATCCGTTCACGTTTCCTTCCGGAGCCTCGTCCAACACCGGGCTATCCGCGAAGACGGGTTGGGACAACACACCGAATCCAGTGTCAAGTCCCTGCAAGTGACGATGGAGGTCATGGTCATACAGCGCTCGTACGCTGATAATAAACCGAGGCGTCATGGGGAATGCAGCTATGAAAGGCAACAAGAACAGGGAGAGCACTAAGGGACTGTCTAATGTGGTCGCGGATTGCACCATAAAGCAAATATTTAATAGTAGGATCCTAGTGGTGTATTAATTCAATAGCTCCTTTTGGGAAGGTAATCGGGGGCGAAGTGGGGCAGGGCGTGGATACTGACAGAAAGAAGTAGGAGAGGGGAACTTACACGAAGAAATAAAGAATTCCGTCCCTCACAAGCTGTTGAATGTACCGATTGGGTTGCCACTGCTTGGTCGCCCTGTACATCGCAACTGACTGTTCTATCGTTTGGATGACAGTGAGAAGCAGAAGTATGGCACTGAGAATAAAATGGGGAATTTTGTCATACACATAAAACTTGTGTACGGTCTGACTTGTCGACTCGGAGTCAGTGCAAAAAGAGAAGTCAACTATTTGGACAACCGTGACTAGACAAATGTGTGAGAGTAAGTATGACCCATATCCGTGAGATCACAACAATCCATGCAGGTTAACTCGAGACTTACCTGCGGTGTTACTGGGATTGCCAAAGATACCTGCAAAGATGCACGAGAGCAAAAGTTGCACTATATACATGATCAGGAGAACCCAAAGAATAATTCTGGATTGGTTCCACATTGCGTAAACCCGGAGGATCATAGAAACTGTAATCGAGATCACATTGAAGGGAAGAGACAGAGAGTGGATCAAACTACTCACGATCCGCGGCATTATAGAACACGATAAATAACCACTCAGATACACCATACATTACGGCGCCTTTGGAACGTCCATGTCTCGTGTTATTAGTGCAGCAGGTAGTAGATAAATCCACTTACATCTGTAAAGCCTTCGTGAATATCATGTCGAATCAGGTTTTAGTTTCATACACCTATCAGAATAGAATCATTAAGAACAAAGACACTGCATGACAAAGAAATCTGACTTCAAGAGGACCAGGGATGAAAGTACTACCAACTATACAATGCTTTAAATCAGCCAAGTCAACCCAAAGTGTATTCTTGACTTACAAAGGGCGTCGAGACTTTGATGTGGACGAGCCGTTAGTCATGTGGTTTGGGCTGAACGATGTTAGTGGCAATCGACCTACATAGCGTAACAGAAACCGAAATAGCGAACCTATTGAACCGTCAACTAACCCGGAGTGAGTCATCTCTCGAGGCATTACACGTACGAAAACGAAGATTGTGGAGACCCGGGTCCAGGGTCTACGCTATCAGACTGTAAGTGAGCCACAGTCAGTGGCTGTCACGTCCGTACCCAAACATAGTCTATCTTTCGGCATCATCAGCTGACATCCATGATAGGAAGAGTTGTATACCATACTTCACTCGGGAATGTCAGGACTATAATGCCCAACATGCCATGTCAGAAAGTGAAGATGGCATCGACGGCGGGAACACTCACGATAATCATACACCACAGCGGTGATAATAGCAACTACCATATTTTTAAGGTTAACTATTGAACAGCGATGAAAATGATCGTACCAGACATGTAATTATTCATGTGGACGAGCTCCAAGGCACGTTGTAAGTCAGAGGACATAGTGGCCAGCACCTGAAAATCGCAGTGCTTGCTAGTCGAACAACGATTACTGGCTAGTCGAAATAAAGCAAGGGAATCCTGTCACCAATAGTTGGGCAACAGATTTTCCTGGTACTTATAAAGATCCTCTACTGACTAATGAATGGATGTTTCAAGGAACATTTAGAAGCCACAGTGACATATGATGTTAAGGTACGAGATCGGTGGCAGACAGCCGTGTGACAAAGGCTTCGCCGCTGCCGCCCACCTTGCTATGTATAGGCCAGCGCACGCTTGGGGCCAGGATAGCACCGAAGGGGGCAAGGATCTTTAAAGTGTGATTAAGCTAACTTAGCAGAGTTCATCCGGGACGCTGATAAAAAGTGCCGTGGGCCATCTATCTTGTCCATTTGAAATCGACGGCCATCGTTGCCCGTTGCTCTTTGAATGCCTGCGCTCAGCCTCGGGTGCCCACAGGTTGGATCACCTGGAATCATGGTAGCGTTCCTCCCCTCCCCCGTCAGTCTACGGGATGGCTGGTCAATAACAAAGCTGGTAATAACGCAAATCAGCAGTAGTATTAAACCGTTACCTAAGTTCCACCTCGCTCTCACGCGGAAGCATGGAACAGGTGAGAAGAAATACAGTTACCTCTGGCAATACCAATGGCCCGAAATGTGGTCGTCAGGATGTGTAGCATTACATTAAAGCAGTCAACATTCTTTGGAAATGAGCGGGGCTGTGGGAATCGTTCGAGATAAGCAGTGTCTTCAATTTGAAATGCTTGGAAACATCGCACCTTTGGGATATGGGTACTTTGTCTTGGTTAGTACCGCGGTTTTATTTGTACATCGCGCTGCTGCGACATTGCCGATCAATGTCTCGAGCGGGTAGCGCTGAGTGCTGAGCGTGACGAGCCTCTTGTGTCCCCCGCACCCGCGTTTCTACCTCTTCTCTGGTGATCATAGAAGAACGAACCCCCCAAGTTCCCTCTTCTGAGGTATGATCAGAGATTAAACGTTGGGAATGAAACTGAGTCTTCCATCGGTGACACGCGGAATGTTGGGTAAACGGGATCCGAACCTGAGCAGGTAATGGCAACTTACTGACATGATGCCAAGATGTGTCCCATTTTCTCCCTCCTGCCATGTTGGAACGAGCTGCGCTAACTCGATCGCAGGGGAGCCATGCCGCTTGGTTAAAACCACGTCTCTGGTCGTCTCGCCTACTTATCGCCATCATGGCTGGGTGCTGAGCATGGGGCATCATGTCGACGCACTAAATATGGTAATAATAGATAAAACGAGAGAGTATTCGCACAACTTATCCCAAACGAAATAGCGTACAAAACCAAGGGCGGATTCCCACCGACGTGGATGAAGGATACTTTGAAGGGCTGAAACCCGCTGGAATCAGAAGACAGACACAATAAATATATCAGCGAATCAGCGAATAAGTGGAAAATGGCATTAACGCATACTTCCGGTGTTTGGTCGCTTGCGCCTGGAGCCGGATCCGATGATCGCTTCACCTCTGCACGTGCTGTTGTGATTCAGGAAAATTTGTCTGATCAAATACCGGCATCAAACACTCCGTGATGGGAGACATTGCGTTGGGTTGGTGCTCATGTTCTTTTTCTCCCTCGAAATATCTGGCACATATGTATGTACATGGTGATTCACCTTACGACACAACGCATATGTTGCAGGTTTCAAGGTGCATTGAGAAACACCAAACCTCATCCATGAGGGTGATGGTAAATATGGGACCGTGTCTAGGGGTTTCATCCAACTCAACATAAAACATGGCAACGAACTCGGAGATTTTCCCACACGCCTCATAGGCCGTGTTTACGGTCTCCCTTCAGAAGCAGACAGGATACAGCAAAGCGTGCAGGACACTAGCATTTTATCAACCACGAGAACGATTGGCGACGCACCCCCGTTCGCGCAGATCGTGTGCTAAACCACCACTCGGAGGCTGGCCCAAGCCCGAATGCGGGAGGGGAGTTAGCTGAGGCTGCGGACCAGCTGTTCGGTGCTGACGACAAAGACGAAGTGACGGTGGGGTGGAACACCTTGGACTGACAGGCCTCCTCAGAGATACAACTGCCATTCAGTTGACGCGCGAAAACTCGGTGACTCACAAGGAAAAGGTTTACTGAGAGTCAAGCGCAAGATTGAAAGGACCCGCTCCTGTACGGAAAACTTCCCCATTCGGTGTAACGGATGAACCATCTCGAAAGGTTGATGTTGCGCGTATCCTTCCCGCACTCCTATTTACAAGGTTAACTCTACGCAACCTAGATGCCCCTAAGGCTAAGCGTACATTGTTCACTTCAGCCGCACTTCTGTAGGACACTCCTGGGGGTCGGTTCGTATAATTGCACCACCAACGAGGATGGCTTAAAATTGGAAGAGTTGTCGCAATGCTTGGTGTATGACAGTGAGTATTGAGAAGAAACATAGGGTATTGAAGAGGATCATGGCAGGGGACGGATCCATCAAGATGTTCCAGGCATTTTCCAGGGCCGTGTGGCGGCCAAAGATATCATCGCGAATGGCACTGAAGAAAGGTGAGATGCCTGTGGAGATGCTGAGGATGTTGACTCCAATGCAACCCCGGACACAGGGCAAACGAAGACGCAGTACGAGGAACACCAAGTCGAGGGAATACAAGGAGCATCCAGAAACACCTCCACGTTTGCCCGTACGCTCCACTCCAGCACAACGTTGATGACTGGCAATCCAACCACAAAATTGCGTGGTCATGACCCCACGCAGTGCTTTAGATGTAGCATACAGGCTGCTACTAGAGTTACTAGTACTAAGTCTTTGGACAGTCGTTGTTTTCGTACATTTGGATCACGACCCAAGCCCGAGCCAGGCCCTATGCTACGGCTTAGGTCCAGGCTCGTACTTTTTCAAACCCTAGGCCTAGCCGGGCAGTGCACATCACTAGCGTCGACATCAAGCCCCAGGAACTTCAAACCCGATCCGAAACGGCTCAAATGGTGGCCAATAGGTAGGCGCACTGCATCCCCAGATCCCTCCCTTTTGTATTGGCATGTACTGTACTACTTCATGATGAAACAGGTTCCCTGGTTATAATGATAATCGGTCGCGTGATGCATACAACAATACACCGATGAAGGTGACACGAAAGGCGGGAGGTCGCCGACATCTCCGTCATATTGGAATCGACGCACAGTATGGAAATGCATGGGTAAACCGGAAGGAATCAGGGATCGAGTAACCCACAACCAACGATATCATGATTTGGAAACCCCTAACCTCCAAGCGGCCACCAGAGTCATTATCGTGCCTTTGGGATACAAAAGCCTAAGCGGGTGCTACTGTGGCAGGCAAGAGACACTTACACCTACGGACTATCATCAATGAAGTTCTCGATTGTGATTCGTATACCTGCGTCTATCGGAAGTGGTCATTGATCGAAAAAGGTGCAGAGCATAAAAGCAAACTCTGATGAAGCTGGAAACAAGGGTACTACCGGCTGCAGATGTGTCAGATTGACTCCATTAACCACTGAGTCAATTCCGAACGTACCAAGGCCGCTAAGATTTCAATATACGTTAACCATCGGAGTTTCTCAAGGATCATAGTAACGAAAGGCTTACATAGCCCAGAAAAGACCCAGATACCTAACCTGGAGCATTGTCAGTTTAGGACTTGTAGGATGAGGTTTCCCCGAGCCACTAAACCTACAAGCACAAAGCTTACAGAGATCCAATTCCAGGACCTACACTAGAAAACTGTAGCGGGCCTAGTTCTCCTTTGATAATCGCAGCTTTCTTACCCAAAAGTAGTCTATCTTTGAGCATTGTCAGGCAACAGATCCAAGGTAGAGTGTGACTTAGGATTAACATGCCTCTCTTGATAAGGTTAGGACTGCGGTACAAGGATTTTGGTGGTCGCGTCAAAACACAAAGACAGCATGCGCATAACCATTGACTATCACTCACAATAGTCATATATGACAGCAGTGATGATAACAACTGGGTTGGCTTATGAGACCACATGTTGACCAAATGTATGAACGACTGGACCTGATATGCATCCATTCGTCTCTAGAAACCCAATTGATGATTGTAAACCAGAGGACATGGCGAGTACAACTTTGAGTATGACGGCTGAGTCCACGTGGGGAGGTTGTTAGTGGTTCGCTGTTTGGTTAACATTGCAATTAGATTGCGTTCTCAATGTATTAAATACTCGGTTCAGTTAATAAACATGTTTGGAACCATGAGTAACGTGTGCTTCCCCGATCGGTCAAGACACATACAATATCGGATTTGGAGAGGTGATGCAAAGGCAGACAAGAGCGGTCGTAAGGTCTTCACCCCATAAAGAATGGGATGTTTTTTGGGCAAAGGATTGAGGCGTGACCTTCACTTAGAGCCATGATGAAATCTTGTGACCCCCAGGTGGGGATAGTAAGCTCTGAAACCTCGAAGGGAAGGGAGGGTAGTGGGCTCTTGGCCAACGCTGCACTTCAATGATACAAGATGCGACTGCAGGTCAAGAACCTCCGACGGCCGCCTGTGCTGCTTCTTTTAACATTGACCCACCAGCACGTATTCAACGGCCGTACACAAACCAAGGAACTTGCTTGAACCCCGAGTGGTTCTCAATATACCTTGGCTTCCGACCTCGTTCCATAACTTGTGTTCAATCTCAATGCATTATTTACATCGACCTCAGCTTCAGCGTTTGAGCAATTACACAGATAACACGTGCTCGACCTCCAGGCGCCGATAATTTATAGTAGTGGCCAACCGATGGCGTGAGGGTGAGGAGAATTAGCGACGCCTCGGAGCCGATACAAAGACATCTGACTCACCCCGATTTACACCTACTTCGTATTTGTATACGAGCCGCGGAAATGATGGGGAAAACCATGACTGCTCCATCTAACAACGAAAAGTGACATTGTCCTAGAGCATGTCGTAGCACTAAGCTAGCCTGTTCAAGAGTGGGCGAGCGAGAGAGCCAGGACAGCAAGCCCTGGGTAGTCATCAGTACGAGCGGCAATGAGAGTGAACACTCGGTTGGCTTACCTCCGGTCGAGTAAGTAGAGACTGGAAGAAGGCCACATCACTCGGGGAAAAACATATAGTAACGAGTGGTACCATATATGGTAGTAAAGGAGATGGATGCACGGTGAGAGAAAAGAAATAAAGAATACTAAGTAGATACGGTCTGTATATCTCTGACATAGCCAACCTTATTTGACAATGGGCGGTCAGAATGCCCCCGCACCCGAGTACTGTGTAGAGCAACTACAACATTCTCCAGTTATGTCATAACCCGCGGTCCGCGGACACATGCGCACCTTTATTAGTCCGAGCGTGGGCCCAGGAATGGACTGATCCGGACGGCAAAAACTAGAGACAGCGTCCATATGTAAAGTACTGGGTCATATTGTCGTCAGTCCGACGTGATCACCTTCAGCATGGAACCGTGAGCTTCTGTCACGTTCCCCTAGAGGGATGAACCTCGTAATAGCCGTACAGGTAAGAATGAGCGCCACACACTATCAGAAATCAGAAAAGGGTCCCTATGCATCACGCGACAAGAACAAACTGGTGATCGGTGTGAAGGCAACTAGTTGTCTCTCAGCCACGCACTCAGCCTGAATCGAAACATAGCACAACAATTAGTTCGCCAGCTTGGCGCCGTGTTACCAGCCACCCTCCCATCCTGGAAACCAGAGGAGTAAAGAGATAACAACTAACCGTCGTAGCTGGGTTGAAAACCTGCACTCCACCAATCTGGCTGCCAATCAACTATGCAACCCTTGCAAAGCAACGATCGAGACCCAACCCGCAAAACTTTTCCACTTGTATTGGAGGCGCACAGCCTCTTCATCTGGTATACCCGGTGAGGAAGCTGTCGAGGAGGATGAGAATGCGGTGCTATGCTGCAAACATCAATTCGTAGACGACCCGTCAGCTCGCAATACCCTAGCCAGTAGACAACAGGGTTTTCAGGAAATCTCGGCAAAATAGACGCAACTGTACTAATTTCATGAGACCCATCCTCGGCCTCATCCTGGAAGCGGGTTGAGCGCCCCACGAAGTCATCCAGAAACAACAAAGCTACATTCACGACCGTGACCATGAAACCTGAACTCCATTAGTTAATAAAATACAGAGAGTCAAAGTGTCCAACCCACGATGAAGTTTGGGAGCCGCGTTACATCCCGGCTGAACCACCCTCGAAACCAAACCGAACGGGAGCCGAATCATAACGAGTGGTCTCAAAAACATAGTACCAGGTTGATAGAACATATGAACATGCAATAAGACTGTGACGAAGCGAGAGGTCAGAGAGATATGTGTGCGAAAAGGATAGTTCATTTCCCGAGTACTGGTAGGAGCATCTCTACCGTAGAGAAGTTGACACGCACGAGAGCCATTATGCATGTCTTGCTGAAATCAACCTGAATTAACAGGTGTGCTGTTAGAAAAAGCAAGCGCACGCGCAGCCACGGCCGCATCACCGATGTCGGCGGGCTCACGCGCTACGTCTCACGTCCGTCTCTTGCTTATATTATCGTACGATACAGTACTTTCACTTTTCATCTCGGTTGATCTATCCAAAAGCCATGTGATCAACTCTCTACCTAACGTATATAAGTCACACCTTTTCATAGTCAAACACATCAGTCCATTGTCTTAACGCACGACTGAGGTAAGCCCCCTTCTTTTATATAGTCTATTCACTCATGCTAAGAACTTGTAGTTAGCTCTTGATTAGGTGAATAACACTGAGTCCGTTGTCTTAACGCATGTCTGAGTTAGCTCTTGATTAGTCGTGCTCATCCCAAGTCTGCTCAAATCTCCCATGTGCCATTGTCGAAAACAGTTGAGAATTCAGATTCAGGACTGGAAGTTGTGAGATTTGAGCTGATCTGGGAAGTGTGCAACTAATCAAAGAACTAGTTACAAGTTCTCAGCACGAGTGAATAGACTATATAAAAAGGACTTACCCCAGTCACACATTAAGACAATGGACTGAGGTGTTCAACTATGAAGGGCCTGACTTATATATGTTAGGTAGAGAGTTGATCACATGGCTTTCAGATGTGATCCAAATGGTCTGTGTCACAGAAGTGAGACGAAGGTACATGGTCTGTATGAAACAACTAAGATGAAAAAAAAAATGAAGGTATCGTATCATACGATGTAAGCGAGAGACGTAGCGCGTGAGCCCGCCGACATTGGTGATGCGGCCGTGGCTGCGTGTGCGCTTGGTTTTTCTAACAGAAGTGCCACTAGAGCTTCGAAGGATTCCTTGGAACTTGTAACCTAGTGGCTAATCGGGGATACATCCACAGGCAGCTCACGTGATATCCCTGCAGCCAGCTTTGGGGAGTCGTTTCCTATCATCTCTCAGGCTGTTTCATTCGAGTCTCCCTGCGTGTTTGAGGATCCGATCGAAATGGGAATGCAAGCTTTATTCTCGACTTAGCTCTTGTTGGTCTCTTATCCTTCTTGCAACACTCTTGTGACAGGTATCTTCGCTATCGATGTTCTATCGTGCGTTTCAGCTATCCTTGACACTGGTAGTACTAGTACACGGATCACACCCGGTGGGATGTGAGGTAACAGTGAACCAACCTTTGCATCCCACTGCACGCACAACAGCGCACAATAAAAGACTGAAGGTTCGAGACGACTGTCCAAAGATGGCAGAGATTTCACGTGCGCAAGTCACTGATCAGGGAGTTGCATCAGAAGTCGTCCCACCTGCATCATTTCATCACATTCTTTAGCATTCTAGTGAAAGGAAGGTTGTGCACAATTCGTTCCTCTGAGTCTTGTGTCACTCACTGTTCCGCTACTATCACAACCATCATGGTTCATCTGAACAATGAATCAGTATTTAAGCACGCACTTGGATCGCACATTCCGAGGTAGGCACCGAGGACGAAAGGAAGTCGAATCTTTCCATGACCTTACCTGAATCGCGGCTCTTTAATTTGACAAGGCCCCAGACCGGGGATATTCCGACTGAATGACCAACAGCGGTGCACTGTCCCAGTCACACAGACGGCAGGCGGATTATTGATACTTGATGAACGAAAGTCTCTGTTCTTAGCGTGTGAACAACGAGGATATCATCCTCAGTTTGGTATACTCTGAGCCATGGAGTGAATGCCTGCATCAGGCAGTATCAGCAAATCACGATCAGTGGGCCATGACATATGCATAAGTGAAATAGGTACCGATCTGGCAACGTATGATGTTCCCTTCTGTCCATCAATTCCCCGCCTTTATGCTCCTGCTCCATTTCCACCCACTCCTCATTCAAACCCGATACGCATCATCCCCCAATCCTTCGGGTTGGATCACCTCCAGCTCATTCGGGTTCCCGTCCACAATCCGATCATGCTCCGTGGATTCGCCCAGCAAATACAACAGTGGACATGGCTGTGTGTTCAGTGAGGACCGGTTAAGACAACACACCGAATCCTCTGTCGATTCCCTGCCATCGACGACGAATATCATGGTTGTACAACTCTCGCACGCCTATGATGAGCCGAGGCATCAGGGGGAATATGGTTACGAATGAAAATAAGAGTAAGAAGAGCAGCGAAACACTGTTGATCGTGCCTGCGTGGCTGATCATGAGAGTAATGGTGAGAAGGATGTTCCTAGCGGTCCGGAATGGGAGAATGTTTTTCCACTACACCCAAAGAACACCTCGGGGGCAGACGTACCGAAGAAACCACAGCCAAAACGTCGTACTGCACCTGCAAAGGCGGCGACTGGGGATCAGCCTCCAAACTTCATGGTTGCACGACGGGATGCTGGGGTCTCGGACGCTATCTGGAATCAACTTCAAGCAGGCATCGCTTCCGAGGAGGAGGCGAAATGGAAAGCCGTGGAAGAAACGACGCCTCGAGCAGGGGGTGAAGAAGGCTGAAAAGCAGAAGCAAGCTGAGAGAGCACGCACTGCAGCATTGCAACGTGCCATGGCCACCGCAAAGGATAGCGTAGAAAAGCAGCATGATATTGAACGTCAGCTCGGAGAAGCGTGTCGTCACGAAGCAGGGGTGAGAGAGCTAGGGAAAGGGCTGTTGCTACGCTGAGGAAGGAGCAGGAGGAGGAGGAGGAAAAGAGGCCAAAAGCGCTAGAAATGCAACGGAAGCTGGATCGCATGGGTCTTTGTCCTATAGGTTACGCGTGGATCAGACAGGGGGATGGGTACAACTGTGCAGGAGGCTCACATTTTATCTTCCATGGATAGTGGTTCCGGGCTCAGGGGTGTGTACGTACGATTGTATGACATCGCTTGGATGCGTCGCTTCATCCTCCCCTTCGATGTTTCGCGGCGCCGGAGCCCAATCAACGTTCCGCTCGACGGTGACGATCCACTTCAGTGGCCAATAAACACGGTGAGCATCTGTCGTCTGTTCGTCAACATCCATCCAGTTAACTGCCTCAGCGCGCCAGCTTGGCTTGTCACCCTTCTCGACACGCACAAGCACCTAGCTTCCCTATTCGCGTACCCGGCTCAAGTTCGGCCTTCGCCCGAAAGCAACCCCGTTGGCGTCAACTCAGCCAATACTTTGGTAGGCATCCTGTTTTTCAGCCAGATGACATGACGCGCCGCCTCTCCCCACAGGAATTTCGGGAGACCGCTAGCGTGGAGCAGCGCTCGCACACGCTCGAGGATCGTCCGATTCAGCCACTCGGCTATGTCATTATGCTGTGGGGTATCGTGTGCCGTGAAACATTGCACAGTTCCCTGATGCTGTAGGTAAGCGACAAATTCCTTGCCTTTATATTCCCCCCCTCGATCTGAATGCAGGAGGCGGACCCTGGTAGCGGGCTGCCGGTCAAGCCAAGCTTCGAACTTCCGGTGCGAATTGAAGACTTCGCTCTTCTAGCGGATCGCATACATGTAGGCGAGTCGCGAGCAGTCATCTGTGAAGGTGACATAGTAACGTTTGCCCCTGGGGGTGGCGATCGGCACAGGTCCCCCCAGACGTCGGACCAGACAAGGGCACCGACCGCTTGGGCACGCTGCCCTCCACGTGCCTTCACAGTCGGCTTCTGAGTTGCTTTGGCATAGATGCAAGACTCGCAAAAGGTGCCCCCCTCCTTTGACTCGTCGAGTTTCAGTCCAGTGACTAACCCATGCTCAACCAGGCGGCGAGCAACTGGGGGCGCGATGTGCCCGAAGCGACGGTGCAATTCCGTCATGGTAACTGTCTCGACAGCAGCGCTAGCAGCCTCGTGATCGCGCACAATGCGATATAGCCCTTTTGAGGTTCGTGGTATCTTTCCGATCGTTTTCCATCTGACCCTCGAATGGTGCAGAATCCTCCAGAAAAGGTTGTCAAGAGCCAGAGCTCATCAAGACGACCGATCGAAACCAGAGTGTAGCCGACCTCCGACGAGAACAAGACTTCAGTGAGTCGTAACTGTGATGTTTCATGCCCATTTGGTACCTCAATAACAATGTCGCCGACACCCATCGTGACAAATTTCTGACGATTCGCAGCCATAAAGGCTTTATTCGGGATATCCGCAAGGTTCTCAAAACGCTCGTGGTATGGGGAGATACGGCGCGTTGTGCCTGTGTCGAACAGCTCCATGTGGCAAGGGCGAGCGTGTTCTTCATTCGCCTCCATGACGATAGCATCGGGTTCATTAGCTGGGTGAGTGCAGTCGATGGACACATCGTCCTCGATTATCAGCGCTCGAGCTTCCTCAATGTCCCACACATTTTCAATAATGTCTTCGTCGGCAACCGAGAACCAGTCCTGGCCGTCTCCCTCCTCATCGCCAGAGTCAACAGGCAGTAAGCCCGAGATCGACTCAGTGTCGCTGATTTCATCTAGGACTCCAAAAACTCCATCCTCCGTATCAGTGACATCCAATGCAATATTCGCGACATGGGTGCTTGTGGGTCTCCTTTCTCCGCCCTCTCTGTGGAAAGCTGCTAGATGGTCCGTTGATGCGCGGGTTCCTCCTGGAGTTCACACGCCGGCTTCCATTGCCGCGTCTTCCTCTCCCTCGCCCGTGTGAAGGCACCGGCACCAATGGCCCAATGGCCAATGCCTCATCTCAGTTGCGATCTCTTGTGTCGGTACGCAAGGGGTACTTGGCCTTCTGGCGTTCGGCTTCCTCAGCTATTATGGAGATAAGAGTATCGGGGTCCAGGGTCTTGGTGGAGCTCAATAGTTGAGCCGTGGTAAGTTGGCTCGAGGCGAAGTTGGCAAGAGAGTTCGGAAAAGATTTAGTAGTGGCAGATCGGTCATCCGTTTCGTCGATGTCGACACCTACTGCAGCTAACTCTTCTCGCTTTTTCCACAGACTATCGAGGAACTGGCGGACATCACCGCCCTTTTGCAGCTTCGACTCGAGAAATTGCGTACGCAGGCCCGTCTGTGCGTACGCCCCTTTTTCCGTGTACCCCTTTGTGATCTCGCTCCACATGCTAACTACACTTGTCAGCTTCTGGATGCGTAAAGCGGTCGAATTGGGGATCCGCTGTGTGAGTAAGTGTTTCGCCATGCATTCGTCCTTTTTCTATTTATTGATTTCAGTCGTCTGATCAGCGGTGTAGGATATGGGGTATTTCGGCTACGGCGTGGTGCCATCAAAATGGCCCCACAGTTCCTTCGCTTCGACGGGAACTTGGAAATAGAAAGCGAAGATTGCCCGATTTGTTCCCTCGACATCGAGTGCAAGGACATTACTCGGAAGAGTTTCAGTGGTGACGGGAATGGCGGTGGACATAGTGGTGGAGTGAGATCTTGATCAATTTACGCAGGAGCGGGGCTCATAACCTGATAAAGTTAGAGATCTAGGTCGCGCACAGGACTAACAAGAGACTCAGTCGCGTGCGGGATAACGGACTGAAGTATACGAGTGTGAAAGGATCTAGCTTATATACGATTAGGTAGAAGGGTAATCACACGGATCTCTTCCGAGATCCCAACAGTCGATGTCGCCGAAGTGGGACCAAAGATAGATTATCAGTATGGGCCGAGTGAGATGGGAATGAGAGGTATCGTATCGTACGATATACGCGAGAAAATATGACATAGGCGAGACAATGTAGCGCGTGGGCGGCAACCCGCGGACATCGGTGATGCGATCGCGGCTGCGCGTGCGCTTGCTTATTCTGACATGGTACTATGTAACAGGCTAACGATGGTTGCACAGCTTGCAGAAAGTTATCACTTCGTTGTATGTACGCGTATCCCGACTCGCGGGAATGGTTGAGCGTTACTACGTATCATCAAATACACACGCACCCCCAAATTCACATCTTGCCATGACGATTCAACCGCTCACTCGCGGATTTGGCCGACGATAACAACACAACTTGGGATTCGACTACTACTACTACAGCAATGACGGCCACCGCTACAATTACAAGGACGAGCACTGAGGCAAAGCAAGAGCATGATAACGACAACAGCCACCGTCAACTTTAGTGCCTACTCTGTAGAATCACATTCTTCATTTGGCTACAGCCTGTTCGAGGGCTACCTTATCGACATGTTGACGTAGGGTAATGCTACAAGGGAAAGGCAAAGGATGACTGATAATCCGGTGAGTGTTACATTCAATGTTGAGGATCTATGAACACGGCTCACTGAGATAATCCACTTGTGTATTCAGGTTTGAATGTAATATCATTTCCTTCTACATCCTTGGCAAGATTGAAATCAAGTGTTGCCAACATTGTCACCATGGCACACCAAATGGACGCATTGGCAGCATGTCGGCCTAATCAAGATGAGCACGCACACCAGCATGGCAAGTTAATGTATGTACCCGGACATATCCTTCTTCCGAAGCCGAAAATAAAGTCAGGATTGTCATCAATCAGCATCCCCTTGGCGTCTAAAAACCTCTCTGGGATGAAAGTTTCCGCACTGGGGTATCGGCTCTCGTCACGGCTCATCGCCCTGAGGAGATTATTAAGCATTTCTACCCGAAGCGGAAGATTACCCATGGTTACCATATGTTTGCAAAGACAGTCGCTCCTGTTGGATGAATGATATTAGCCGAGGTCTTCTGGATACGTCTGAGGTACCTTTGGGAATGTAGAAACCGTTGTACATATCACTTGTTGTTGTGGCATGTGGAACCCCTTCAAGATCGTCAAAAAAGTTGTTCGGATAATCAGATTCATGATCGCACCAAGAGGACCAGCTGGTTGCCACCTTAATGTTTCACGAAAGATGGCGTCGACATATGGCAAGGACGATCTGTCACCAAATTCGGGTAACCTATCGGTACCAATGATTGCATCGATCTCCGCCTGAGCACGTCTCCAAACGCGAGGGTTCTTAACCATTGCAAGTGTGAAGGTCGTCAAAGTTGAGCTGGTCTGCACGCCCCGTCAGGCTTGTATTCATCTCCGAAGAGAACCACATACCGTCTCTACAGAACCTGCAGGCAATCAGTTAGTTTGGCCGTTGACGCTTCGCATACATGGAGCCTACCGAGGAAAGTAGCAAAGGATGTTTGTTTCAGAACATCCTCATATACCGAACGTTCCGAATGATCCATTGTCTCCATGCGGGCAATGTGGTCTGACACCATCGAGGGATTAACAGATTCCCCGGACTCCTACAGAGGGCCAGATCAGTCTCGGCTCGCCCACAAGCAAAGTGGATGTGAGTTACCAGTCGCTTCTTGACGTACCCGTATGGTGTCTCGATAGAGCTGACACTGTACTCCCGGGCCACCCTCGCTTCACGCGCGATCCATGAGCCAGGAAGCCACTCCGGTACATGCAACACTTTCATCTCACGTCAGACGAAGCTGCATTTCAAGCATGTATAAAGACGCTCACAGAATGGGAAAGTCTTCACGAGGAGTGCCTTCTCTGGCGATATTGCTGGGAGCGAAGTTTCACAGAATTTGTTAGCAATTGACACTATTTGGTCGTTCTGAGGGCTCGGATCATAGTCGTATACAGAACGCATTGTGATACCGGCAGCAAACCTGCGGAACCCTGAGTTGAGCGACTAGGGTCGAAGAAAATGTCCTCACGTTGAGTAGTGGAACACATAGTTGTTGGGGTTCTCAGTCATACTTAAGATTAGTTCGCGCGCTTTGCAGAGTTGAATCGGATGGAAGGAAGCGACGGCCTCAGCGCGGAACGTCTGGTGGAATATTCTCCGGCACGACCTCCAATGCTCACCGTACGGAGCAAAGGCAAAGGTGGAGTTATGCCCGTACCTGGAAGAAAGTTCATTAATGTCTAACCTCCCAGAGGACACTTCGCTGCATGGAAGTTGGAGAAGGATTTACTCACGGATCAACCGTTGCTATGAAAGGTCTGTCGGAGTATATTTGGGATCGTTTCCCGAGCAGTTCCGTTGCAACCGAGGGCGAGTTCAGCACGACGACATCTGTATCCAAAAGTCGGATGTACATGATATCCCCTGAGAATTGACATGAGCATTAATTCCTGTAACGCAATATTAGACTCACCATACGTGGCTTGCCACGCTGTATATGTCCGGAAGGGTTGCTCAATATTGACAGAGAGAGCACTTCCCACGACGGGCAGAGCGGTGGGCCCTGGGGGGAGAGGATAGCCCTTCCTCTCGCGGCGGTTCTGAATGAACCGCCAGATCATGTCCACAAACAAAACTGCAAAAGGAACGAGTATCACGAGCTGAGCACTTGAAATACTCTCCCCCATCCTTGCAATGGGGATTGTATTCATTGGCGACCTCTCTACGTGGCTAACAGCTTATATCAGGGCACATCAGGAAAAACCTAAATATGAAACCGCATGCATTTGTCGAGAGTTGCGATAGAATGGTGATGCGCAAAGCGCACCAGCAATGCATAGCGCTTACATAAGCCAAAAACCGTCATTTACCCCTAACATGCGGTGCACCCAATACGGTCATAATTGTGAGATTATGGCCGACTGTGGAAAAAGGGTGCGCGACTAATCGCAGAACTAACTCAGTCGCGCATAAGACAACGGACTGTGGGATTCACCTAATCGAAGAACTACCTACGAGTTGTTAGTACGAGTGGATACACTATAAATACATAGTTTACCTCAGTCGCGCGTAAGACAATGGACTGAGGTGTACGGGTATGAAAAGGGTCTAACTTATATACGCTAAGTAGAAAGTCGATCGCGTGGGTTTCGGAAAAGACCCAAATGGTCCATGTCACGGAAGTAAGATGAAAATGCATGACCGCGTGATATACGCGAGATAATGAAGTGTGTGGGCGGCAACCCGTGGACATCGGTAATGCGATCGCGGGTGCGACGTATGCGGGTGATCGATTGGGCCAGTTGCGGTCATGGTTGCGCGCGCGCTTGCCATTCCAACAATAATAATGCAACATTACACGAGGATCGTTTCATAAATTTGATACAAATCCATGGCAATGAAGAATGAAGTATTGGTTTTATATCCCATGAGAGCCACAACATATGATGCATGAATTTAGCTTCCGCTTTGTTGATTACATAACCACACGGAGAGTGCCCCAAGCTGGACCCTGGTTAGGCACAGAAGCGGTGACATTACACCACTCCTCCTACAATATTCCCATTTTTGGAACCCTTTGTATATCTGCTCCCCCTGCTTTCCCCTCTATCGTAGCTGTTTTCCCTGGGTGTATACAGGGTCTTAGGGTTGATATACATTGAATACACTAGAGTGATTGTTCCTACCGCTTGATTAATAATTTGGAAACCCCCATGAGGGATATATCAAAATTGGGGGAGAATTACAAAAATGGATACGCATTTTCGAACCTTTGGGAATATAGACTTGTAAAACACATCCATAAACACCATTAATATATGTTCACAGCATACCACAAGTCCAGGAATCCAGGTTGAAAGGGGGTGGTGTTGTAATTCATTCTCCTCCTGACCACCCTTTGGTCCTGGGAAACTGAACTAATCATTGTATTGGTTCAGTGAAGTATAGACTTATATTAGACATGTATATTTATGAATTCTATCACCATCCTCCAAGATTAGGACCTGCTGAACTCACCCAGTGTTGTGAGACCGTCCCCGTTAACCTAACTTTATCCTAGTCTAGGATTAGCCTAGCTAGTACGCTACATTCACTATGCTTTGGACTTCGTATTTCCTGTAGCATAGCTCACGTGATCGGTCTGCACCCAATCCTGTCACATGATTCCCATTCCCATCCCTGGCACATGACCTAGTCATGTGACCATATGTACTTACGGACACTTACCTTACTTATGATGTTATAGGGTCTAGACCATTATGTCATAGTCTAGCCCTCTACGTCACCACACTCTCTCATGTACTATTACTATATTGGGGTACAGCACAGCATGGTCTGTGTGCTGGCCTCTATGCTATATAAGAGCATGGTGAGGCGAACTGGGTTTCCCCCAGTCTTGTCAACCTGTGCATTACCTGGGCTTAAGGGGGAGCAGCCTCAGCTGCTCTATGCTTCCCCTCCAGTGCTGAGGCTCATACTAGACTGTTCCATTCTTTATCCTTACCATCGTACACCATTGCCAGATGTCATACCTGGCCTTCCTCTCTTCTAGATCGTGGTTAGCGCGTCATCGGATGGCCCTCCAATGCCATGCGCTTGGGGTTAGGGTTAGAGGTTCGCTGTAGGGAACACCGGTTCCCTGCATATGTATTGCA
>JBBPJV010000480.1:0-21621 GCA_038088915.1 Sutorius aff. eximius
CCCCGCCCAGAACCTTACCCTCACGCCCGCCCAGGTCCTCCAGCAACAGCAAGGCCCCGCCTTCGTCCCCGCCGTGCAGCCCAACCCCGGTCTCGGCATATCCGTGCCCACCGTGCCCATACAGCAGATGTCCCACGTCCCCGCGACACCCGCCCAACCACAAAACTCGCCCATGCGCATGTCCTATCAGTCACCCATGAACCCTCTGCGCTACGTCCAAATGTCTCCCCAGGACCGCCCTTCATTCCAGCGCCAGCAGCTCCCCCCCGATCGCGCACCCGGTACACCCACGCAGCACGAACGCGGGCCCAGCCTCACCCACGAGCGACCACCAAGCCAGCATGACCGCGCACAGAGCCAGTCCCACGACATCCCACCCATCCAGGCTGACCGTCCCTCCTCATCCGCCTCCGTCCGCTCACACCACTCCCATCCCGCACACGATGCCCCATCCCAGCTTCCCATCTTTCCCCCTCCCGGCTCCCGTCCAGGCACCGCCTCGGGCACCATGAGCACGCCCTCCCGCATGAATCCCTCCCAGCACCCAATGAACCTCAACCCGAACATGAATGCCCACCCCCTTGCTCCAAACATGAACATGGCCCCGCACATGGTACCGGGAACCGCCCTCAATCACCAGCCGCAGCAGCTCGGTCCCACACCTTCCCTCAATCACCAGCTCAATCCTGCTACCATGCAGATGGCCGTCCCAATGAACCGACCACCCACCAGAACGGGCTCTTCGCTCGGTCATGCCTCCCCGAAACAATCCCCGCGCCTTAGCATGGGTCCCATGAGTGGTCCACAACTCGCCTCCTTGGGCCAAGCTGTCCAGGCAGGTATCCCGAATACGTTGGCCGGCGGAATGGCGCCCGCCATGGGCACCACCACTATGGCTAATCTCGCTCCTCCCATGAACGGGAACATACCCATGTCCATCAGTCCACAGGTAATGTCTCCAATGCAACCCATCCCCGGAATGGGTCCCATAGGCCCGATCAACATGAATACGTCCATCCCCGTCAACTTGGGGGCTGGTGGGAGCTTGATGGGTGCTGCTGGTACCGCGTTGATGGGTCCCCCAGTCCTCCCTCAGGGTATGCAACGATCCGATCGCGAACCAATGATGCAACCCCATATCCGTGAGCAATCCGCACCCGTCGCACGTGAAACGGTGAGTGCTGTCGCCCTCCTGACGACAAAGCTCACGGGATGCCCCAGAGCCTCCCTCCAAACTCGGCGGGTTCGTTCATGGGGCTCGATAACGCAGCGATGGGTCCCACCATTTCTACCATGCCACAGCAAGCTTCGCAACCCCAACAACAACAATCACCCGTGCGTCAAGCCCCAGCCCCCCACCGTTCCCCGATGCCGCCCATGCGCAAAATTGGGGACATCCCTGGTCCAGCTGGAACGCCACCTGCCAACTTACCGCCTATTCCGGGTACGACCCCAGGACAAAAGCTGCCCCCTCACATCGCTTCCCTCAACCCGGCCGTCACCAGGATCACTTATATGCCATACGTCGTCCCTCCGAAGCCAGGCGACGCGACCGATGCCTCGTCCGATGAAAACAAGAAATCTTCTGAAGAATCGGCCGCCGACACCGACAAGGACAGTACGACGGAGGCAAAACCGTCTGTCAAGATCGAAGATCCCGTACCGATGCTCACACCTTCGGAAATAGCATCGCTCAAGGAAGTGATGGTACACGACTCGGCCTACGACACGGTGTACCGCGCAAAGCAAGCGAGGATGTTGCAAGAGCTGCGGACAGCTGGACCCAATGGAAGATTGGCGTGGTGGGATAGGGACTTTGCCGCGAATTTAGGTATCAATCGACGGCCGGATCGATTCGATGTTCGATATCCCCGCCCACCGCGAACGGACCTCAACATGGCACAGAGGAAAAAGGGGGCGAGGCGGGATGGCATTCGCATGTCAGTATCTTTTTTCTTTCGTTCTCTACCTCCATGATGATTGAGCCGGTACGACAGACCGAGGAAACTGCCGCCCGAATTGGCAGACCGACCTGAACAACTTGTGCCAATACGACTCGAATTTGACGTGGAACATCACAAGATGCGCGAGACGTTTGTCTGGAACCTAAATGGTCGGTTTTCCTCTCTCTTTCTGCTCGCACCCGTTTAACTTGACCCCAGATCCTGTCATTACCCCCGAAATGTTTGCACAAACTCTGGTCGAAGATTATGCCCTCTCCCCCAACTATCACAGCGTGATCACCAAGTCGATTCAAGAGCAGTTGAGCGATTTCAAGGCGCATATTGCCAGCATAGACACAGACTGGAAACCACCTGCGATCGAAGTGCTCCAGCCGGAAGGACCTGGTGCAGAGGAGCAGGACTCGGACGTCGAGGTCGTGCACCATCCTCAACGACCCGCGCCCGCACACAACGACGATGCGCTTCGCATAGACATGCAGGACAATGGTGTGAATGTGGGGCGGGGGACATTGGACGAAGAGGCGGTGCGGTGGTGGGATTCATGGCGGAAACGGGCGAAGAAGGAGGTACCCATGCGCATTGTGCCGACCAACCGGCGGAAGAAACGCAAGATTAGTGCCAAAGTCGAGGATGCAGATGAAACGGACAATGGCAAGGAGAGACCACGGACGGTGGACGAGTTTGAGGTGGACGAGAAGAAGGTGCACGAAGATTTGAGGATAGTAATCAAGGTGGGTTTGGGTCGTGGTTGCCGCTTTTCAACGAAGTTTAATCTTGTGCACGCTAGCTCGATATGATCGTGGGTTCGATGAAGCTAGATGATCAGTTCGAGTGGGACCTTGAGAATCAGGACGCATCTCCGGAGTTGTTCGCAGAGGTGTATGCAAAGGAGCTTGGTTTAGGTGGAGAGTTCAAGTGAGCTTGCTCGTTCGAGCAGCGCGGTTGTGATATCTGACGCGCGTTCAGGACCGCCATTGCGCATTGTATACGGGAGCAAGTCCAAGTATACCAAAAGTCTCTCTTCCTTGTGGGCCACCCCGCCGATGGCTCGGCAGTCCAGGATGACGAGCTTCGCATGGTCTTTTTGCCCAGCCTCACCTCCGCCGCGAGAGCGATGGACCAAGTCCAGTCCTTTACGCCAACCCTCAACTACCTCAGCGATGGCGAGATCGAGCGAAACGAAAAGGAACGAGAAAAGGAGCTCACCAAGAGACGGAAGCGGAATACGCGCGGTCGTCGCGGTATTGCACTTCCCGACCGCGAACCCAACCGGACTTACCGAACGCCTGCGATCGGCTTCCCGGAACTGGACGCTGCAGCGCTCGCTCTTGCTGCTGCTACGAGCGCGCCCACGTCGAGGCGTGCGGCGGCCGCGGCTGCCTCCCTCACGATTGCCAACATGGTAGCGTCGGAGAACGGGCAGCCGATCATGCCACTGCAGTTGCCACCTCAACAGTCTGTTCCACAGGTGACGCTGTCGCTAGGCAAGGAAAAGAAACCAAAATGGTTGTTCAAAGCACCCGAATATCCTCCCGAAATTCTCCGCGCGCGTGCGCGCGTGACTGCGTCGACGCCGACGACCGCTATGGAATCTGCGCCCACATTGCCGTCGTCGCTGCTTGAAAGCGACCCACCTGCCGTGGTCGTGAACCCTGTACCGCCGGATACCAAGGCTGTCGCGAAGAAGTCGCGAGAGAGCGAGAGGGAAGCGAAAGAAAAGGAGTTTGCGGATGGGCAACACGCCAATGTCATAAATGGAGTGTGGCATTGCTCCAATTGCGGCTGTCCGGAGAGCATCGCGATCGGACGAAGAAAAGGACCTTTGGGAGACAAGTCCCAATGTGGCACGTGCGGTACGTGGACCGAATTTTTTGCTTGTTTGAAGCGCGGGAGACTGATGATGATGTGCGTCCTTTGTAGGCAAGTTTTGGCATCGCCATCGACGCCCACGGCCGGTTCAGTATAACTCGGATCCTCAGTACCATCTGAATCTGCGGAACGAAGAACTAGGCAAGACGAGCGCCAAGAAGCGAGGTCGGGCAGCGAACTCGGCGGCTGCAGACGGTACAGAGACGCCGAGCCGGCAAAAATCTGAGCTGTGGGTCGAGGTGTCGTCACGACCGCCTAATTCTGCGACGGTACCACCATCAGAGGACGATAGACCAGTATCGCCAGTGTCGACGGCGTCGAGCGTGTCGGAAACCCCTCTTGCCCAACAGTCCCTCAAAACGAACGGTGCGAGCCAGTCAACGTCTGCTGCGCCACCGCATCCGTCGACGCCTGACTCGCCAAGACCGCCAGCGATGGTACCTTCGAGTTCTCCGGGTGGAGATCCCTCTTCGAACCCGAGTGGTGCATACGTGAGCGCACACGTTTTCTGACGCGGATGCTATTGATGCTCAAACGTCAAGTGAACAGTCTATACCTGCGTGGTTGTCTGGTGCGATCGTGTCTTTGCAGGCCAGGTATCCTGATGATAGGTTTGAGGCGATCCTGCGCAAGTCGTCGCCCAAAGCGACGCCAGAGTGGCGGATAAAATGTCTGGACTGTCCTGGAAAGGTACGTCGTCGCTCTTCGGAATGCGATTTTGGATCCTGACTGGAGCTAGTTGTATAACCCCGGACCGGGTGATTCGTTGTCGAATTACGAAGTTCATTTGAAGAACCGGCAACATCGGTTAAAGGTCACGAGTCGTGTCAAGGGTGCCTCGTCCTAGTCGTCCTCGCTTTCAGTTCAATGCCATTCCCTCGTACAAACCTATCTTTGGACCCCGGCGCCTCTTGGGTATGATCACGTCGCTATTTACGAAACGATCGTGTCGTGTGTTTGTATTTCTGGTTTGCTTTCTCTTCTTCCCCCCTTCGTCCTTGTCTTTCTTTTCGTCTCCCCTCTTTTCTTTTCGTTGCAACTCGATGGTCTTGCTTGCGATCCCGCTGTGCTCATGTACCTGCTTGTACATACCTTATTATCGTGTTTATCTGCTCTCTTTCTTTCTCGAAAACCGGAAAAAAAAAAGGTTCTGTGGTCATCGAGGCGAGCTTAGATCTAGCTTGAAAGATATTTTCCTATGAGGGTAACATGTGTCTGTAGAACTAGACTATTCCAATCAATGCACCAAGATCCGATCTCCCCGACAGTTTCGTGGGATCCTACTGGGGTGATTTCAAGGGAACTTTGTTCCGACTCACTCGCACCAGTACACCACGATGACGAGCGTCGACACTGTACTTGACGAGTTATGGCGACCCGACGGGAACCAGAGCAGGCCGCAGCTAGTGCAGGGCGAAGTCTACCGACCGGAGATACTCGCCGTGATCGAACGGACAATCGATGAGCTTCGTCCGGCGCTGAGAGCGTTGAGCGATAAGATCCACGGTGAGTGTCCAAGTCTGATCTGATCAAGTCATTGATCTCGTTCCCTCTTTCCAAATCCCACCTGAGACGATCACTGATGTTTAATCCGTAATGCCTTGCTTGGGTTGATCGACGATCGATCGTCATCAATATCCCATTGGTGATCATAACGATGCCGATGACGGGATGATCCACAATGACACGCCATCCGTGACACACAGCACGGCCCGAACTCAAGTTTGAAGAACGGTGCGTGACGACGTCCATGCCCGTTGGACCCGCTGACCACACGCACAGCTATGCTCACGACGAATACACGTGCTTCATGGAGACGCAAGGGTTCGTGGTGGAGCGACATTACCTGCTTGACACCGCCTGGGTGGCGACGTTCGCCCAGCGCGGCTGCGTCCCTGACGAAACAGGCGGTGCGGTGCTTGGGGTGAACTCGGAAATGGACGCGTTGCCTGGGATCGGGCATGCTTGTGGCCATAATCTCATCGGTATTGCGGGCGTCGCGGTCGCGTGTGCGGTCAAGACGGCGATGGAGACGTTTGGGATTGGTGGGAAGGTGGTGTTACTCGGGACGCCTGGTAAGTCTAGGACGAACCCGCGACAGGGGAAGCTAACGAGGGACCTTTCTTGCCTAGGTGAGGAGGGTGGGTCTGGCAAAGTACGATTGTGGGAGAAGGGGGCGTATAAAGGGTTGGACGTCTGTTTGATGTACGTGTCGCCATCTTGTCCCGTTATCCTAGAACGGACGTAACGGTTCGAACCCAGGTGCCACCCTGCGCCCGGCCCACCATACGGCGCCAGTCTGAGCAGTTCGCTGGCCGTCGTCCAACGCCAGGTGGACTATACAGGACACACGTAAGGAACGCCATCACACTCCGTCTTGTTGGTCCCTTACCACCCCGACATTCTCTCAGCGCGCATGCAGGCCTCAGTCCATGGCAAGGGCAGAACGCTCTGGATGCTGCCGTGGTCGCGTACACCAACGTCGGGCTCTTACGCCAGCAGATCAAGCCGACGAATCGTGTGCATGGCGTGTTCGGAGGGCAGGATTGGGCACCGAATAGTTCGTGATCGTCATTAGTTCCGATGTGCCAATCGTTGAGCCCGGAAATCTCTTTCTCCGTCTAGTCATTCCTGATCAGGCTTCGATGCAGTGCGTGTCTTCGTTTCCATCTGATTTCTTATGTGAGTGAAGCGGTCAAGTGTAGTTGGTACGTCCGCGCACCGACGACCAAGGAAGTATTCGGGACAGCTGCCCGAGTCAAAAGGTGTTTCGAGTACGCAAACAGTCCTCGTCCTGAACCAGTCTGACGGAGGGCTGATCCTTCGTTCAGGGCAGCAGCGACTGCAACAGGATGTACGATGAACATCAGCCACGAGAGCGTTCGGAACGAACTCATTCAGAATAAAGTCCTTGGTAAATCACCGTGTCTCTTCACAAATACCTCCCTCATTCCCCTACGCTGGACTAGGTGAAGAGTTTGCGGACGTCTTCCGCAAGCGGTACGGCTCGATCGACTACGAGTGGGGGATCGCTGGCGCGTCCACAGATTTCGTATGTGTTATCTCGCGTCTCCCGTGGAGACTGACCCGATGGTTCACAGGGGAACGTGTCATACTGTGTGTTTGCTCTTCTTAGCCACTCCTGACCCTGATGACGACGGATTGCAGTGATGCCCGGCTTGCATCCTGGTTTCTGTACGTCTGTCCATATACATCGTTCTCATCTTGTCATTCCATCATATCGGTCCCGCATACAGCCGTACCCACTGTTGCGGGAGGGGGAAACCACACCCGAGAATTTACACACGCGGTCTCCACCGACATTGCTCACGAGGCGTGTTACGACGTATCCAAGGCTCTGGCGCATGTCGGTATGAGGGTTCTGACGGACGAGCCTTTCTTGGCAAGGGTGGGCACCGTATTCAATAACGCCTCCAGGGGTGCTAATTTTTTTTTTTTGCAACTCAGGTCAAGGTGGCACTTGAGGCAGACAAGAAGAGCAGAGGAGAATGAAGGATGTATTAATTGTATGTATGGGTGCGTGTATTAACGTACTGAAAGGATTATCGAATCTGCGTGAACAATCAGGGGTCTAACACATCGTTGCAAGGCCAATCAATCACTGTCAGAATGCTCCACATCTGCGGGGAGTGTCTCAGAGTCCGAAGATACACGGAATGCTTTCAAGTTTCAACTTCTTGATTTACTGAATACCGGAACAGGCCACGCTCTTGGCAAAGATTCCGGCAATCGGACTGTAGGCGAACGGTGATCTTGTGGGTCCCTAACTTGGTTTTATTGGTTACACTGGAGGATCAAGTCCTTCAAATGACCACAACGCTGAGCCCGAGGATCTATCTAATGTGCGTTACTGGGCTTATGTACGAGCTACGGGTAGCATCTTGCACTCTCGAATATAATGCTGCCCTGGCTGTGGGGACAGACTGCGCATAGATAACGATTCAATTCAGTCCCACATTTGACGTACTCTGCCATCCTCGCGGGAACGCCATGTCTGTCTGCGACACTTGTTTCCTAGGATTTGGGGGGGATTTGCAATGTGCATGCGAACACCAACTAGTTAGTGTTACTTCTTAGCATCTGCAGAGCAGCGTGAGAACGTTGCTGTTTGACGGCTCACTTCAGGTCTTCCGAGAGCTGTGATTGGGCGACGGCTAGCAAAATGAGTAGCGACTTGGCGAGCACCCTTCCAATTGGAGGTCCTTTTTGGATTCGGTTCGAATAGACCGGACAGTAATTGTGCACTTGAACCGGAACGAACAGGAATCTGTGCCGCGTGCGAGTACATGCGTTCCTTCCATAGGGCCGTTGACGTCATTCTGTGGTATTAGGCAGATCAAAAATGTTTTGTTCGAGCGTGTTTATTATATAAATAATAACGAGTATGTACGTTTCGAGTCAATTCAAACACGAAGCGACGACGTTGTCGTTATTACAGCCCTACCGTAAATATTCGGTGTACCTCAGGTTTTCCAAGGGCCAAAGGCCCGAGACCCTCGAGGAAGCTATATGTATATTTCTTGCTCTGCTACAACTTGAACCTGGATTGATTTGCTTTTTGGAACCTGGCATAGCTATGAGTGTCTCCAGTTACTCGCCTGCAGTGATGTGGACGCCGGGGTATTTAGGTGCGTGTTAGTGTTCGACTCCCAGTGTTAGCCTAGCTAATGTGCGGGCCACGACACAATTCTTGAGATAGGCCTTGTTGTCTCGACATTGTATGCTGCTGCTGCCCACCTCGGAACCGCCGACCCTTCGCTGAACTAGATCGCTCTCTGTTAGCTTATACGGTGTTGAAACCTGTCAGTTCGCATTCTATGTGCGGGCATTTCCGCATGATAAGGCCATCGTGAAACTTCTGGTGGGTAGAATACTTTTTAAATCCGAGGGTATGAGGCTAATGGATGACAGGTGTACATTGTTATGTGAGTTGCGGATCCCTTATTGACCCCTACTGTGTGGTCAACTCGGTTGTCAGTGCTTTCGAGACCGTGCACTTTGTCGGTTCGGTAGCTTCTTGGTACCACGCGTGGATCGACTGTCATGCAAACGCCTCTCCGATGTGCATCTATCACGTCCCAAGGTATTTTGCATCGGTGCTTCATCTCTCCATCATACTCACAAAAGTTATGTTTGATGCTTCCCCAGAATAACGATGGTAAGCTGGACCGGCTGAGCTGTTTTCGTATGCTGATGACGACACAAAGCTGATTACTTTCCTCGGAGTAAGTGTTTTGATTGGGCCAACCGAAAAAGTGACTCAGTACCAAAAGTATTCCGTCACGTTCATGGTCCAAGGGTAAAGGATCTATTCCCCAGTATATCTCCTATACATCTCATGTCATCCTCGCCAGCTTTTATGCTCACAGAATCTGGATCAGTAAGTTCATAATCATCTAGTCCTTCATGTTTTTCGTGACCCCCGCTTCAAAGTCAGTGGTAAAAACATGATCATTACACTTGCAGTGGTATGATACCTCTATGTAGGAACAGACCAAAGCTGAAAATTTTATAGCTAGTTTTTGCAACCCTTCAGCTAGGTACGTTGATGGACCTGTGAGTCACTATGCATTCCACTTTGCTAATGATTATTGTAGCATTCGGGTTAGGTGCGTACTTTGTCATGATGCCCCGCCGTATGCCATTCAATCCTAGTCACTACAGTGGTCTCAATCAAAGTGTCCGTACTCGTAAATGCTAAAGGGCTTCATGCTTGGCTGATAATCATTGCACAGTGTCCAGACACCAACCGTGGTTCAGTTATTCTTCTCGGATGTGCGTAATGTCAAACTTAACTCCCAACATGAATGTCGTAGATCAATCAGTCTCGTCAGTATGCGCCACTATCTGCGGCCATGAGTGCGATCTGTGATGCCATAATTACCATTTCCGTGCTATATTTCTTGCGGCCGGCAAGTATCCGGTATGTCCCATGTTCATACGGGTGCAGAAACCTCACTGCCGTTACTACAGGAGGGAGAGTTTCATCAGGAAATTGCTTGTGGTATTTGTGCAAGTGGGCGTGTTTACATGGTAATGCTGCGCTCTATTGCGCTCTTCTCGACTTGACCCCATTTGGCTTATGTAGCATCAATGCACTCGTGTTTGTAACCATGGTGGGCCAACTAGCCGCTCATATTGCATCTGCCATAACCTGTCTCCAGTATTATCTTATGCGAGCCAATGCCATTGCCGGATTCATGACGAGCGCGCCCGGGATCGTACTGACCAAATGTGAGGCCTCCGTTTATCCATGCTCTCATACAAATCGAGACACTCATTTTTCATAGCATACGGGAACTCGATGCTCAGCGTGTAAGTGAATACACGTTGTTCGACTATTATGAACTCAGTTGACCGGGACTCTCGTGGCAGGTTGAATGCGCGGATATGGATCCGAGATCAACAACGAGATGCACGGGCCGAGCCTATACCATTACCAACTATCCCTACTCTACGTTAACATGCCATGGGCGGGTTTTCAACACCGCTGCCATTACGAGTCTACTGTGGGCCACCTGCCTTGATCTTTGTGCAGAGACGAAGCCAACATTGACGGGAGCGCTTGGGTTGGCAGTAGCCGGTCTGGCGTACAGCATAGTACCTACTTGTTACCGTGGAGTCGTGTAATTATTGTCCTTGAGTACATAGTAACGTGCCCGGTGGTAAACCACTGACAGGTGTAAGCAACGTCATCAGCATTCCATCCATCCCCCGATCCATGCTACGACGTCATCGCCTCTCCTACATATATATACGGCACTGTTCTCCCCATCTACATCCCATTCTTCCTTCTCTCTCTCAATACTACGCTCGATCCCGTTCCGTCCAGTCCGAACCGCCCAGTGTAGACTCGCCTACAGCAAGTTGCAACAGAACGACTGAGCATGGACTGTTCTACTTGCTTCGCAGCCTTCGCTCCATCAGAACATCCGAAACCGACACAGGCTACTCATAATCGATAATTGACTGACGGTGAAACCCGAACGAAGAAAACCCTGGCGCACGACTCACGACTTCATGACATCATGTGAAACCGCGGCACGCTCTTTATGGTTGCCAGTTTCGCGGGTGTAAGTGGGGTGAAAGGGGTGATAGAACGGTCGACCTGGTTGAGGCAGCTGTCCGAGTCAAAAGTGCTTCGAGTATCCAAACCGTCCTCGTCTTGAATCAGTCTGATAGAGGGTTTGTCTCTCGTTCAGGGCAGCAGCGACTGCAACAGGATGTGCGATGAACATCAGCCACGAGAACGTTCAGAACGAACTCGTTCGAAAGAAAGTCCTTGGTAAATCATTGTGTCTCTTCACGAATACCTCTCTCATTCCTATACGCTGGACTAGGTGAAGAGTTTGCAGACGTCTTTCACAAGCGGTACGACTTGATCGACTACAAGTGGGGGATTAATCGATCATTGGCATGTCCACGGATTTCGTACGTGTTACAATGCGTCTCCCGTGGAGATTGACCCGACGGTTCACGGCGGGGGAACGTGACATACTGTATGTTAGCCCTTAGCCACTCCTGATCCTGGTTTCCGTACGTCAGTACATATACGGTACGTCGTTCTCATTTTGTTGTTATTTCATGTGGTTCCCGCGTATAGCCATACCCACTGTTGCTCAGAGGGAACCACACACGAGGATTTACACACGCACTGGTCTCCGCCGACGTTGGCCCGGTAATTGTTGGAATAGCAAGCGCGAGCGCAGCCACAACCGCGACCAGCCCAGTCGATCACCAGCGCACACGCGATCCTGACGCGCCACCATTCCTCGCGTATATTCTCCTTTGTCTTTTCATGCGATCTTATTGTTCTCCTCACGTAGCATTCACTCCGCCCGATCATCCCTTCAGGATCGTTTCCCTCTTGTTCGGCACTATACAGTTTATTTCGTATATAAGATACTCGTAGTATTGTCGAGCACCTCAGTCCATTGCACGCGCACGACTGAGGTGAGCTAGTTATTTAGTTTGTACCTACTCGAGCTGACTAGTGTCTAGTGTTATCTCGATAGTCGCACACCCCCTTTTTCCCAGTCGACCATAATCTCACAGTAATGCATATTGGATAGATCCTCGAGCTCAGCGTTGTGGTCACCTGAAGGATTTGATCCTCCAATGTAACCAATAAACCAAGTTAGGGACCCACAAGATCACCGTTCGCCTACAATCCGATTGCCAGAACCTTCGCCAAGAACGTTGTCCGTCCCGGTACTTAGTAAATCAAGGGGCTCAAAGCATTCAACGTGTGTCCTTGGATTCTGAGACATTCCCCGCGCATTCTGATAGGAGCCGAGGAGAGACCATCATCATTTTCACATGCACGAACATAGTAGTGTCCAACTTAAATGTGAGATTTTTCCCTTCTTCCATGGACTCACGTCCCACTGTAACCACTCCAGGTTACTTAGATCCCAGTAATTAACATATATACCGCCTGCGATACTGAGTCATAAGCACTCAGTATCATCTACCTTTTGGCTTAGCAGTTGTGCGTGGCGGGTCTGATCGTTGCATCCACTCAATGATGGTGTTCCCTTAAAGGTTGTGCGACATTCATTTGCCCGTCCGAGGGGGTGTGAAAGAGGCACGCTGTTCAAACTACCTTGACAGTCTGCCAATTTACAATGGACATTGATCAAATCACTGAGATGGTGAGTGTCTTTTCCTATATGCATGTATCATCCCACGAGGAACAATATCATCCCCACCATGTGATGTTATAACAGTCAGTGCCGAGACACGGATATGTGTCCGCTCAAATAGACATCGTGTATCTAGGCTACAATAGGCTCATCGTGGTGGCGCGGCACTGCTGCCATCGGTGTCGCCGTCATTGCGTTGTCTTCGCCCGCGTCGTCGTCATCACGGGGTTAGTGGTGGGCACGCAATTGCGTCACCCTCACCCTTGTCGTCATCATCGTGATGGTGAGCCTCTAGTCGGCGTCGTGCTGTCTTCGCCCTTGTCGTAGCGGGTAGTTGCATTGCCACTACTGTCGCTGCCGTTGTGGTGGTGGTGGGGTGCGCACTCGCGTCGCCCCTGCCCCCGTTGCCGTCATGTTGCTGGTGGATGTGCAATCGCATCGTCCCCATCGTCATCGTCATCGTGTTGGTGTGGGTACGCGGCGGTTGCGTCGCACTCGCCGCCGTCGTTGTGGTGGTGAGTGCGCAGTTACGTCACCCCGACCCTCGTCGCCATCGTTGTGGAGGTACACACTCGCGTTGCCATCATGGTGAGGGTCGGCATTGCCCTTGCCCTCGTTGCCACAGTGGTGAGTGCACGGTTGTGTCGCCGGTCGCCCTCGTTGCGGTCGTGTAGGTGGTAGGTGCATGCTCGCGTCGCCCCCGTCTCGTCATCGCCGTGTTGGTGACGGATGTAGCCCTTGCTCTCGTCGCCACAGTGGTGGGTGCACGGTCGCATCGTTGGCTGACATCGTCGTGGCCGTGTAGGTGGTGCGTGCATGGTCGCATCGCCCCCTTCCCCTCGTTGACATAATGGTTGGTGCGTGGCTGTCTCGCCCTCGTCGCTGTGGTGGCAGGTGCACGGTTCCGTCGCCCCTGTTGTGGTTGCCGTCGTTGCGGCGGTGGGCACACCGCCGCGTCGTTCCCGCCCTTCCCCCATCAGCGTTGTGGTGGGTGCGCGGTTGCGTCGCTCGTGGTCGTTGTCATGGCGGTGGGGGTTGGGCAAAAGGCGCAGGAATGGAGTGCAAGGACGGGCGACGATGTCGTATCAGTTCAATGACGCGGTATGTTCGAGTTAGTGTAAACGAGACATAACTTTTTTTCTCTCGGGTGGAAATGCGATGGAATAGGTGAATGAACGGGTCGGGTAACTGGCGGATGGCAGCGCAGGTGACCAACGGGGTGCAACGGGGTTGCTGGTGCACCTGATGTGGACTTGGTGAAAGTTTACCACTGGGCACGTTGCTATGTACTCACGGACAATAGTTACACAACTCCACAGTAATTAGTAAGTTCTATAATGTATGCCAGACCAGCTACCACCAACCCAAGCACTCCCGTCAATGCTGGCTTCGTCTCTACACAAAATCGGAGCAGGTGGTCCGTAGTAGGCTCATAATTGCACCGGTGATGGAAACCCCCATAACATATTAGTGTAGAGTAGGGATAGTTGGTAATGGTATAGGCTCGGACCGCGCATCCCGTTGTTGATCTCGGATCCATATCCGCGCATTCAACCTGCCACGGGAGTCCCGGTCAGCTAAGTTCATAATAGTCGAACGACGTGTATTCGCTTACACGCTGAGCATCGAATTCCCATATGCTATGAATAACGAGTGTCTCGGTTTGTATGAGAGCATGGATAAACGAAGGCCTCACATCTGGTTAGTATGACACCGGGCGCGGCCGTCATGAACCGGGCAACAGCATTGGCCCGCATAAGACAATACTGGAGACAGGTTATGGCAAACGCAACATGAGCGACTAGTTGACCCACCACAATTACAAATATGAGCGCATTGATGCTACATAAGCCAAACGGGGTCAATGGAGGAGAGTGCAATAGAGTGCAGCATTACCATGTAAATACGCCCACTTGCACAAATACCACAAGCAATTTCCTGATGAAACTCTCCCTCCTGTAGTAACGGCAGTGAGGTTTCTGCACCCGTATGAACATGGGACATACCGGATACTTGCCGGCCGCAAGAAATATAGCACGGAAATGGTAATTATGGCATCACAGATCGCACTCATGGTTACAGACAATGGCTCATACTGACAAGATTGATTGAGCTACGACATTCGTGTTGGAAGTTGAGTGTGACATTACGCACGTCCGAGAAGAATAGCTCAGTAGTGGTTGGTGTTTGGACACTATGCAATGATTATCAGCCAAGCATGAAGCCCTTCAATATCTATGAGTACGCACACTTTGATTGAGGCCACTACAGTGACTAGGATTGAATGGTGTACATCAGGGCATCATGACAAAGTACGCACCTAACCCGAGTGCTACAATAATCATTAGCAGAGTAGAATGCATAGTGACTCGCAGGTCCATCAACATACCTAGCTGAAGAGTTGTGAAAACAAGCTATAAAAAATTCAGCTTCAGTCCATTCCTACATCAAGGTATCGTACCACTGCAAGTGTAATGATCATATTTTTATCACTGACTTTAAAGCAAGAGTCACGGAAAACATGAAGGGCTGGATGATTATGGACTTACTGACCCAGACTCTGTGGGCATAAAAGCTGGTGAGGATAGCATGAGATGTGTAGGAGATATACCAAGGAACAGATCTTTTACCTTTGAACCATGAATGTGATGAAATACTTTCGGTACTGAGTCACTTTTTCGGTTGGCCCAATCAAAACACTTACTCCGAGGAAAGTAGTCAGCTTTATGTCGTCATCAGCATACGAAAACATCCCAGCCGGTCCAGCTTACTATCGTCATTCTGGGGAAGCATCAAACATAACTTGTGAGTATGATGGAGAGGTGAAGCACCGGTGCAAAATACCTTGAGACGTGATAGGTGCACATCGGAGAGGTGTTCGCATGGCAGTCAATCCACACGTGGCACCAAATAGCTACCAAACCGACAAAATGCACGGTCTCGAATATACTAACAACTGAGTTGACCACAGAGGGATCAACATGGGATCCGCAACTTACACGACAATGTACACCTGTCATCCATTAGTCTCATGCCCTCGGATTTAGAAAGTATTCTACCCACCAGAAGTTTCACGATTGCCTTATCACGCGGAAATGCCCACACGTAAAATGCGAACTGACAGGTTTCAACACCATACAAGCTACCATAGAATGATCTAGTTCAGCGAAGGGTCAGTAGTTCCGAGGTGAACAACATACAATATTGAGATAATAAGGCCTATCTCGAGAATTGTGCCATGGCCCGCACATTAGCTAGGCTAACACTGGGACTCGATCATTAACACGCACCTAAATACCCTGGCATCCATATCATTGTAGGCGAATAACTGGGGGCACTCATAACTAGGCCAGGTTCCAAAAGCGAATGCATCCAGACTCAAGTTGTAGCAGAGCAAGAAAATATATATACAACTTCCTTGAGGGTCTCGAGCCTTGGCCTCATCGGACGAATTTGCGGTAGGGCTGTGATGACAACACCTTCGTCGCTTCGCATTTGAATAGACTCAAAGCATACCTACCCGCTATTATTTATATAGAGAACACGCTAAGACAAAAACATTTTTTTGACGGGCACTACAGAATCAATCAACGGCCCCATGGAAGGAACGCATGTACTCACACGCGGAACAGATTCCTGTTCGGTCCGGTTTAAGTGCGCAATTTGAATAGCATACACCACTATCCGGTCTATGCGAGCCGAATTCAAAAAGGCTTCAAAAAGGGAAGGTGCTCGCTAAGTCGCCTATTCTACTCATTTTGCTAGCCGTCGCCCAGTCACAGCTCTCGGAAGACCTGAAGAGAGCCGCCAGACAGCAACGTTATAACGCCGCTCTGCAGATGCCTAAGAAGTAACACTAACTAGTTGGTGTTCGCATGCACATTGCAAATGCCCTTCAAGTCCTAGAAAGCAAGCGTCGCAGACAGACAGAGCGTTCCCGCGATTCGGATGGCAGAGTACGTCAAATGTGGGACTGAATTGAATCGTTATCTATACGCAATCTGTCCCCACAGTCAGGGCAGTATTATATTTGGGAGTGCAAGACGCTAGCCGTAGCTCGTACATAGGCCCGGTAACGCATATTAGATAGATCCTCGGGCTCGGTGTTGTGGTTAAATGAAGGATTTGATCCCCCAGAGTAATCAACAAAGCTAAGTCAGGAACCTACAAGATCACCGTTCGCCTACGCTGGTCCGATTGCTGGAATCATTGCCAAGAGCACGACCTGTTCTTATATTTAGTAAATCAAGGAGTAAACTCACGTAGAGTACAATAAGATAGCACACGGGTTGTATATAGTATATATAAACACCAAGGTATGAAGTACGGGCAAAGCTGTGATATCCCAGCATTGATAGATAGAAGACCGGGGATAATTAGTGCAACCTGCAAGTTCGCCAGCAAAAAGAGCCAAAGGAGGAGAACTACTTGCCAGGGAGTGAATACGCGTTCTAAAAATAACCACCTAACCTATTTTCGCCTTGAGATTCCTCCAAAGTGTCGTAAAGAGGACCCCGCCAATGCCAACGAACGCTATTTCCAGCCCTACAAAATTCCCCATTCCAACAGCGACACCCGATCCACCCCAGATAGCACCAGTTATTCGACCAAAGTAGTTGGAGTATTGAATTGCCATAGAAGCACGTCTATTCCAGTCGGAAGGGAGCTGCTTGCTTAACAGACTAAGCGTCACTGTTGTGGCCAGATTGAAGCCGAGAGCAACGGGCCACCAGCACAAGAATAGCGTCCCATACACGACACTACCGGTAGCGAGAAGCCCGATGAAGACCAGAAGCCCACAGAGACCCAAGCTACTCCCAAGAGCAAGCAGATGTCGATCTTGGATATGACGTGCGAACAGCATATTGGCAAGAAGGAATGGGAATGCAGCAACTCCACCCAGAGCTATAAAATTCCCTGCTGCAAAAGGCGACCAGCTGAGGGTGGGAATCCCGGCACCAAAGATGGGTAGGTTTGCTTCCCAGGACACAAGGATAAAGAAGCATACCATGGAGGACCAACACATGCAGAAGATGACGCCCCACTGTCGGTGAGTGACAGAAAATCGATGGGTAGTATGCAATTCTTCTGATGGTGGTATGGGGTACCTGGTCTGAACAGAAGGAAGCGACATGGAGTCTCCAAATTCATTTTCTCCTTCGACAGAATGGGCGAGAGCTGTTATTGGGTGAGGTTCTAAGCCCCTCTCCGTCGTGGCCACATCCTCGAAATATCTGACTATAACCAACCAGAAGACCAGGTAGAAGAAAGCCATAATCCAGCCAGGACTGGTGTATCCGTTGAAAATCGTACTTCGGAATCCGATATTGTACAATAAACCGCCTAGGAACGGTCCGAGGGTCATTCCGAGAGCTTGTCCGATTACCAACCAGCTGGACAGCGTCGTCCGACGACGAATCCCGACAATCAAAGGATCCGTGCAGTATCGTTTGTAGTACATCGAGCATGAGAAGGAGACACCGCTCAAGCATTGCCCGATAAGAATCAAGGAAAGGTAATTGGCATGGTACGCAATTGCATATGCGATGTTTCCTAAAATGCCAGCGAAGCATCCTATTTGAAATGCTGTGGCGTATCGTCCTATACAGGGATCAACCGTACATGTTGGATTTCGGGCACAAGGAGGACACGGTATACCTTTGTCGTACTTCGTCATTGGAACGAGTGCGATGCCACTAAAAAGAGCAGGTATGCCAATAGCAATACCAGAGAATGTTGCATTTCCACCCAAGTATTCTGTGTACTTGCTTGAGGAAGAGATGAGGATGAAGAAAGAGAGCTTTCTCGAAGGTGTCACACTTCGGGGCGACATACCAGTACGGCAAAACTGCACACCTGCTGCAACACGTTAAAAGCGATGACGATAACCAAGGATGCGATTTTCGGGAGCTTGAACTCTTCCACAGCCAGGACATTGGAGCCACTGGAAGCACTCCTGCTGAGTGAACCAGCACCAAAAAGAAGTCGTGGCATATCGTGCCGTGGCTAAGACGTAGAAAATTCTACCGGTCTGAACACGAATATAGAGCCAAAGGGGTTGAGACTCACCTCAACAAAGACAAAGAAGCACGGGAGAGTGGGGAGATCCGTGTCCATCGAGCCATGTATCTGTAATATTTTTGTAAGCACCCACGGCGAGTCGGAAGGATACCCATTTGGTTGTGGCTATCAGGATACAGATGTTTCGGACATTTGAAGGGCCAGTGCTGTGCGTCTCCCACAGAAGGCGTATACCAATCTGATGAGACGCCATGATGTCCGGATCATGGGCGTGTGGCATGACACGAAGAACAAGCAAGTCTAGCCTCGCTCATGTCGGTAAGGATACAAATGACGCGATGGTGTCGCCGTGCGGTAAGAAATTGAGCCCATCAAGAGCTACATAGCAACATATTTACTAGAAAAGGGATGTACTCATTCTGGACACCGTTGTCAGATCGCATGTACAAACACTGCCGCAGAGTGGTCTATTCAATCACCAGCATTAAAACTGTTTACATAGACGTTCACGGGCCAGTGTCTTGCCCGTCGGAGACACTGCCCCGGCTACAACTAGACTCCCAATACCCGACTTGGATCAGATCGTTCTGACCATACAAGGCCTTAACGCGTACTTTAATGATTTCCGAGCCGTTACCCTGAAACAACCACATTTTCATTCCGGAGATACAAGAGCGATCGGCGCACCCCACTCTGAACTACGGCGCTATACACTGTACCATTTCGTTTGGTAAATGACTACCATTTCAAATTGCGCGAGCCAGTTCTCGCCTCCAGACGTGCAAACCTATACAGGAATAACGATTTGGTACCCGGGCCGTCACACCCGAACGAGAGTCGCGTTGTCTTCTTCAATTAAGCAGTTGCCATCAGGCACCACGGTCCCCAAATTTGACCGATGTCCGAGTACTATGGGCACGTTTCAGGTCTCTGTTCCACCTTCGCCATTCTTAGTAGATGGGGTCTCGCATCCGGTTGCCTTCATTCGTCCGATGTGGCCTTCTCACGACTACATGATCTAGGTAAGTCAATCTTCTCGCATGTATTATTCAACTTGTCTTTCTCGAATCTGTTTCTTGTCCGTTACTGTACGTCTACGGGATAGATGTGAGTTACCGAGTACATACTTCAGGTGACCTTGTGGCTGTTTTGTGATTCTCGCTCTTGTGCTCAACTCTCCCGTGGATCTCTCTTCGGCAGCTCTGGTGTGATTATCGGTAAACCGCGACTGCTGTTGCTTGTTCTATTCCCTGTATTGTTATTAGCTGCACGTGTATCCGAGCTGTCACTGCCCCGGTGGCGCCTGGTCCGCAGGGGGATCTTTCATTGATCCGTCCTGCCGGTGATGATGTGCTGTAGTGACACTGGTGGGACCTGGTCTTGACAGATTGTCGAGTCTGCCTGATAGTATGCCATAACCATTCGAGTTGAGCACTTCATCCTTGTCATGATGAGCACATTCATGGAACAAATCGCACGGAAGTCGCACGCTGTGGAGTTTATTGCAGCCGACTCGGGTCTGGCGCACTGCGGGCCGTAGCAACTTATTCAAGCTCTAGACCACTGGCTTGAGTTGGCATGTGTGATTCCACACAATACTTGTACCAGCTCAGAATATGACCACCGCAAACTCGGCTGTAAGTGGATCAACATCGATAATCAATCGATGTCGGCTTATTACTTCTTAGCGAGTCATGTCCACCGACGTCGTATGGCGACCCAACGCAGATCAGAGCAGGCCGCCACTCCTACCGGGTGATGTATACAGACCAGATATCCTTGCAGTGATCGAGCAAACGATCGATTTCCTCCACCCTCAGTTGAGAGAACTGAGCGACAAAATACACGGTAAGCGGCGCTCCACGACGTCCAACCCCTTTGTCCTTGAGGTCGACCGACGTTCACGTTGTTCCCTGTGTCACTGCAATAACAAAGCTCATCCCGAGTTGATGTACGAAGAACGGTGCGATGGCCAACCAGTACCGGTGATTTGATGCTGAATTCGTGTCACTTCCCTGTAGTTATGCCCACGACGTGTACACAGACTTTATGGAAACCCAAGGATGGGTTGTTCAGAAGCATTACCTGCTCGAAACCGCCTGGGTTGCCACTTACACACACGGCCAAGGGGGCCGCGCCCTCGGCGTCAACTCCGAGATGGATGCGCTCCCTGGGATCGGCCACGCATGTGGCCACAATCTGATCGGCATCTCGGGTGTGGCAGTCGCTTGCGCAGCCAAAGCTGCCATGCAAAAGCTGAACATCGATGGCAAGGTGATATTGCTCGGAACACCCGGTAAGCTTTTATCCACCGATCATACCACGAGTGCCCAATGCTTGTATTACGTGTGTACAGCTGAGGAGGGTGGGTTCGGCAAGGTTAAGTTGTGGGACAAGGGTGCCTATGAGGAAATGGACGTCTGCCTCATGTAGGCCGTGTCGTCTTCTGTGCCGAGTCCCTTCACTCATCTTGTCGGTGATGACGTAGGTGTCACCCTGCGCCGGGTCCTCCCTACTCTATCAGTCTCAGTAGTAGTCTGGCCGTGGTCCGTCTCCAAGTAGATTATTCAGGGAAAACGTAAGCAAACGACGGGATGGTTCTCGTCCATCCGATTGATCCCCCTGACAGCGCACATGCTGGTTTGAGTCCCTGGGAGGGCAAGAACGCATTGGACGCCGCCGTTCTCGCATACACGAACATCGGGCTGATGCGTCAGCAAATCAAACCAACTCATCGCGTACATGGCGTCTTTGGGGGGAAAGACTGGGCTCCAAACGGTCCGTTTATGTTTCCTTGGCTTACTGACACTGGCACTCCATTCGGCTTGTTGCATCAGTGATTCCCGACAACTGCACGGTAAGGTAGGTTCGATTTCGTGATCTTCCATTCTAAAGAATGATTGACCAAAGCTGTGGCAGATGGTTCGTACGTGCCCCCGTAACCAAGGAAGTGTATGATACCGCATCTCGAGTCAAAGCGTGCTTCCAGTATGTGATTCTTCACGTCACCTGCTGTGCTAGATCTCTTCCAAGGGCCGCTGCTGCTGCCACTGGTACCAACGTAGCGTTCACCAGTGAATCTGTGGGAAACGAGCTCGTAC
>JBBPJV010000481.1:0-21554 GCA_038088915.1 Sutorius aff. eximius
GGGCACAGTCGCTCGCAGACGATGACGTCGATCGTCATCCCCGCCCCTGTGCCGGGCTCATCGGCGTCGGATGTTCCACTGACTGTGCCGAGGACGTCCATGCCCGTGCCCTCACATGGCCCCCCGATCAGGTTCGATCACACGGGCGAGTTCGCCGGGTTCGTAAACCACTCGAACCATCGGGTGATGTACAAGAACAAGACGTACCCGACGGCGCTGCATTTGCTCGAGGCGATGAAGTTTACGCATCAGCCAGCGTTGCAGGAGCGGATACGGACGTGCAAGGACGTGAATGATATGTATCCCCTCTCGGCGAGTTTTCAGGAACACGTGCGACCGGATTGGGGACAGGTGTTTTTGCAGACGGTATGTATACCCCTATTGTTGTGGTCGGTTCCAAGTCAGTGGTGGTGGGCTGATGAGCCGTGATAGATGGATGAGGTGCTGTTACTCAAGTTCAGGCAACACAAGAGTTTGCGCTACCTGCTCCTACGTACAGGACTTGTGGATATCGTTTATGCGGACGATAATGATTACTGGGGAGAAGGTCCAACGGGCGAAGGCGATAATGAACTCGGCAAGGCTCTCATGCGGGTCCGGGAGCAACTACGTCAAGAAGGCGATCAATGATAAAATGGGGATCACGATGAAGCCACGATGGTCACGACGAACACGACAAACGCACGCTAACCACCTCTGCGCATATACTCTGGTATCGTTCATTGTTATCACGTTGCTGTCATATAGGTTTTAGAATGCTCCAACACTGGAAAAATCGACATCCATCCTCATGCTCGTCACTCTCGTGTCCGTTTTCTCCTCCCGCTCGACGTGACCGACTTGGTGTTCGGCTGAGCATTGATGGCCTTGTCCACCGCCTGGCGCCGAATCTTTTCGGGTACTTTTTCCCAGTACAAGGCTTCCTTTGTACCCTCGATCTTCTCGATTATGATTGGCTGGTCATTTCGGTTGGGTGGTCGCCCTGCCGCGTCCAGCCCATGTGCCTGAGTTTTCGGTTGCATGCCAAAGCACTCGATCAGCTGCATCACTTGATGCGGTGACGCGAGACGAAGGTAGCACTAGCGTATATACGCGCTTCAGCGAGCGGTTAAAGAAAGGACATTCGATCAAACCGCGTACCGTATCCATGCCCTTGCTAAAGTCGACGTAATCGAGACTGTCTCCATCCTCGAATGCCTGCGCGAATAAAGACTTGAGCGTGGTCTTGTTCGTCTCCGGGTGGACGTTGCGCACAAAGACGAGACAGTTGAACGGGTAGGGTGAAGACGGCATCGTCTGCGCTTCAGTTTCGGGACAAGAGTGGGGTTCGTCGCGCTCGTCTTGGGTCACGTCTTTAGCCAGATGTGTCTCGGTTCGTGTCCGGGCCATCTCGAACACGAGGTATCGTTTATACAAGAGATACTCCTCGTTCAGCGCGTCCCACCGCGCCTTGGAGACCGTCCGTAGGCCATACTTTTGTGCTTCTTTCACGATGTGCGACCCATCCCCATCGCCTCTTTCCTTCTCGTCGGTGGGGGCAGGGACACGGCGTCGCCAGGGCCACGTACGAAGCACGATCTCGACATGCGATTTAGTCATAAACGTGACGAGCGCGTACCCCTTGCACTTGGGCGTGTCCCCAGGTTTGTCGAGGTAGTGCGGAGGGAGGGCGACGCATGGTATGCGCAACGGTGACCCCACACCAGCCTCATTCATCTCTGGTTGTGGGCTTGGCAGGAGGAGGGCCTCGGCGAACCGGGCGATGCCTCCGACGGTGCGGTATTGCGGTGGTATGCACTCCTGGTGGCGCACGACGGAAAGAACGTTCGGGTCAGATAGTATGCAGGAGAGAAGCGAATGGACGGACCATGTATACGGTCAGATCGTCCCACCGGGCACGCGTCCATCCGCGCGACGGACGGTGTCGTAGTGTCTGCCAGTCCTTCCGGCGCACTTCGTACCCGCCCACGTCTTTCTTGCGGGAGGTCTTTCCGGTGCCGTACCAGACGGATGAAGGCGACATCGAGGCAGAGGCCAAAGAGGACGAGGTGGGGAGACGCATCCGTACTTCGAGGGTGTGGTTCGCATGCGTGCGGAGGGCTTTAACGACTTCTGTTTCTGATGGGTCGGACTGGCTGCTCGTCAGCGGGAGTGAACCGCGAAAAGGGGCACGACGTAGGAGGTAGTTGACAGGCACAACTGTCGCCGTTCATGAGTCCCCAATCATTTGTCTTGGACGAACGTGAAGAACGAGAAGGACACGTACATCCAGCGTCGTCGGGCGAGGTGTCATCGCTCAAACACGCGTCGAGCTTCCAGCGCAGGTCGGTGTCACACCAGATGTTGTAGTCGGAGAGGGCAAGCGAGATGAGGGATGCAATGTCCTGGGCGAGGATGAACTGCTTTTGTTGGGTTGGTTCGACGGCCTTTGCTTTCCCTTTGGCTTCGTCGAGCGTGGTGCTGGAAAGATCGTCTTCATCGTTGCCGTCCTCTGAGCTGGCCTCGAGCTCAGAGTCGGTGATGGCGTCGGGCGATGATGGTGGGGGTCTGGATATGCCTTGCCATTCTTTTGTGTGCTTGGAGACGGCTCGTGGCACAAAGGCAAACGGTGTCGCCATCAGAGAACATGCTCAACATCGTAGACTACTTTTGCCATCGACTAGGCTTGTTCGTTACAGTAGTTGCCCCGCACGCGCACGAAAAAGCCTCTGAATTCATCGCACATTCTAGAGTCTCGCCGTCGTAGCTAGATGACTCAAACGGCGGCGACGCATTAATGTTAATGGACATGCTCCCAACGCTGTGAACAGTCGCCATAACAGCAGGATGTTATTGTCCCATGGCGCCTCATTTCGTCCTGGTCTGGTAGTTGAACTCGCTTCGAACGGACTAGAGCACGGACAGTGTCTGTGAGCATACGCCAGGACTTCAAACAGAGAGGGAAAAAGGAGAAGAGAGTTCCGATTGCAAATTACGACCGTCATCCAGCTAATTGGAATGATATCGCCGGGCGGTTACCAGCACAGAAACGCTCGCTGAAAGCAATTATCTCCGAGGTTTGCTGGGTGGCAACACGGCCACGAGTACGATACCACAGCTGTCGAGTGTGCTTGATCTCGTCCTGCATGTTGATGAACTGAAATTATTGTTTAAAACTGACCTGGAAGTCAAATATTGATCTTTTGTGGGGGTGGTGGTTGAGAACAAACAGACCAGGTTGACTCTGATCAATTCCATCACGGTGCTGAGTGATCCGAGTAGACCCCAACAAGTCCCGCGTTCATGTGGACACTCGAATGGTTATCTCTATCAGATCCTTTGGGTTCTCAGCTCATGATACAGGGTGCGACGGCCTCCCTCTTTGGTCGTCTCCGTCTCTCCTCTCCTCTGTCGCACCATGTCGCTCGTTGTTCCTCTAGAGCGTTCATCCGGCTCTACTGACTCGACTGACAAGAAGGGGAATGGGGTCATCACATCCGTCTCCGTACCGCCCAAGGTCAGCAAATCCACGGTGCTCATAGCGACACTGCAGAAGGACGAGCCACTGGTCACCAGGAAAGAGCTCTGGAGTTACTATCGTACGTCGCCTTTTCACAAGTTCCATACGTCTGATTCACTGGTGCCAATATAGTCTACTACAATGGCGACAATGTAAGCATACGATGCAACCCTCGTGTATTTTTTCACGTTCATCTTCCTCCGCAGGGTGTCGCCCCCCTCGGTTTTACTCAGACATTGTTCCAAAGCCTCGCCACCGCCGCTGGCTACGATCCGACCATTGGCCCAGGTTCGTCTTGTCTTTCCAATACCGCCTCGGGAAAATGTGTCCTTCCTTGGATGGGTGGTACCAAATCTATCGCGAGCATCGTTCTCGTTGCCAATGGGATAAGCTTCGCATTGATGACAGCCATATTCACCACGATTGGCTCGGCGGGTGACTATGGTACCTTTGGTCGCTGGCTCTTGTTCACCGTGACAGCGATCTGTTGGGCCGCGCAGTATGCTTGTATGGCACTCACATGTACGTGTCGTTCGAATGGGCGGGTCTTGTGGGATGTTGAACGACGGCATCTAGCTCCGGATCATTGGAAACTCGCGATGGCACTGTATATCATCGGATTTGTCTCTTACGGGGCAACGTTGGTTTTCTACGCGGCTGCGTTCCCACGACTCGCTCGGAACACCCCTCATTCCCGTAGCCTCCGTGAAAAGTACGAGAATGACGACATTTCTATCGAAGAATACGAGAGGGAAGAGTCTCTTGAGAAGAATAGAATCAGTAATATCTCTACGGTGCGTTTAGGATAGTTTGATCCCAATTCATTATTCATTTTCCCGCATCAGGTGCACAGCAACATTGGATATGTGGTCACCAATCTCTTAAACCTGGCACTTCTCCTTCCTTCGAAGACGGCAAATGACCCGAAGGTTGACAATTACACAATTGCGTTGTGCGTTTCTCATTCTTGTCCAGAAATTCGTCGTTCAACCCTCGATAGGGACAACACATATTGGGTTTTGCTTGGAATTTGGTGGTGTATGTATTCACTGTTTTGAAATGCACAAGTAACTGATCGTGCTCTAGTCATATACCAGACGTCTCGCCCAGGACCTCCTCTCCCCAAAGGCGAGAGTTACCTTACCATAGGATGGAAACAAGTAGTTAAATGGTTTTACTTACCGAAAGCGTGGCCTGATTGCACTGAGCTCAGATCTGGGCAGCCCTCAAGACCTACAAATACCTGCCATATTCTTTTGTGTATCTTTTCGCATTCTTCCTCTTGGCAGATGCAAGTCCACCTTTCACCACACCCGTTTACTCGACTAAAATCAAACCCTTTAGGGACTCAATACCACTGGCACCCTTGTGTCTATCTGTCAGAATGACAAGTTCAGCTTCTCGTTCTTGCAGAATACCTATCTTGGTTTGTCGCAGGCCATCACATCGACCATCAGCACTCTCGGGTTTTGGTACATCCAACGCTACTGGAAGATTAGCACAAAGAAAATGGTTCGCTCAATCAATGTGCTACGCTCATAGAAATCCCTGACCATTACCGTAGTTTGTTGTCACCAACGTTGTGACGATTCTGATTCCCCTCTGGGGTATGATCGGGATATGGACTGACAAACTTGGGTAAGTCTCTGTCGCGTTTTCTCTGTTCTATGGACAGACAACGCGGTTTCGTTCAAGGTTCCACAACGTTTGGGAGTTTTGGTGAGAAAACCTCTGAACCCATCGTGCATTGTTACTGATCAGATCTAGGGCGTACAATATCATTTTTGGTTTATTCCAAGCGCCATACTACGCGTTCTCGCAGACGATGATGGCTGAGCTCAGTCCACCTGGGTTCGACAACATGGTGCGTGATCAATGCTTTATTTATTGTTTCCATTCTCCCTTTGGGTGCGATGTTGATCGTTCACCCGCAGTTCTTCGGCCTTTTTGGTCTCTCTAACCGCGCTTCATCTGTGGTTGGGCCGTACGTGGTTCAGGCGATCATTGATAAGACGCAGGATAATTGGCAGGGGTTTCCGTTCCTGTTCGCGATTTGCACGCTCGCGTCTCTGGTGATATGGTTCAGCGTTGATGTGGCCAAGGGAAGACGGGATGCCGTGAGATGGGCGGCTGCACAGCGCGGTTGAATTGCTAGCTAAATGCTCGTGAAGGAGGACTCTCGATTCTTGACTTGAACTGAGTTGAAGTTGCTGTACTCTACATACCATCACGTGACCAATAACGCCGCCAGTTTGCGGTCGAACCCCGAGCTCATCGTCAACGACGTCCTCGACGCGTTCTTCCATCATGTCAAAACGAGGCACGTCCCCTCCCGCAGATGGCCAACTCGTAAAGCGAGCTCGTTCAAACACGCCACCCCGAACCCAACTCGTCATCTCTTCCTCTGGCGATGACCGCCAAAAGGGCATCGTACGTAGCATCAAACGCACGAGCAATCTCGAGGCACCTATTATCAGCTTGAGTGGAGCGCACTCGGTAAGCAGGGACCATGGATTGTATAGGTGGTTCGGGTGCTTATGTTGCTGCCAAGGCTGAAATACTGAGCTGTCGATTCGATCCTACGGGACAAAACATTGCCGCGTGTTCAGCTGACAGAAGCGTTTGTATGTCCTATCCCTTCCGCTCTCCACATTTACACTGACCTCTCAACTCTTTCTCCGTTCATCTTGGACAGCCCTCTGGCGGACGTATCCTCCAAACACCAACTATGGCCTGCTATCCAGCCTCCACAAAGCACCCATCCTCGACCTCCAATGGTCCCTCTACTCGCCCACCCTCTACACCGTCTCCGCGGACCACATACTTGCCCTGACCGACGTCACCACCGGCCAACGCATCAAAAAAATCCGCGCACACCGCGGGATCATCAACGCGCTCGACCGGACGATGGCCGGTGGGGCCGGGGTGGAGCTCGTCGCGACGGGTTCCGACGACGGAACGGTGAGGGTGTGGGAGGGGGACAGCAAGCAGAGCGTAGCAGTATGGGAGGTGGGGTGTCCTGTGACGAGCGTGTGTTGGAGTGCGGACGGGCAGCATGTATATGTCGCGGCGCTGGATAACGAGATTCACGTACGTCTTTCCCCTCTCCTTGTCTGGGAGATCGTTCTCGAACATCCTGGGTTGGGACGCTCAACGGGTTTCCGTCGGATAGGTGTACGACGTGCGGAAAAACGAAGAGGTGTATACCCTCACGGGACACACCGACACCCCCACCTCGCTGTCCCTCTCTCCGAATGGATCTTATCTACTCTCGCCCTCCCTTTCCTCGCAAACCATCATTCACGACGTCCGTCCCTTCTCCGCCTCCCCAGCCCGGGTCCACCGCGTCCTCCACGGCGCACCTGCCGGGTTCGAAAACACGCTGTTAAAAGGGGCGTGGAGCAAAGACGACGATGGGCGTCGGGTCGCGGTCGGCGGTGCGGATCGGATGGTATGTATCTGGGACGTGGAGAGTGGGCGGGTGTTGTACAAGGTCCGTTCATGTTCCCTCCTTTTGACACGGATGTCGATTGATGTGCCGCGTTTTAGCTTCCCGGACACAAGGGGACAGTGACGTCGGTCGATTTCCATCCAAAGGAACCGATCAGTGGGTATCACGTTCTAACCGTGGGCAGCTTATTGCTCACATGCGATTTTACGGGCAGTTTTGACGGGAAGCAAAGATGCAACGATGCTCATGGGCGAGATCGAACAGAGTCTGGTAATATAGCGTTGTGTAATTTCCCCCCCTCCCTTTTCGTATCTCTTGAATGCTGAGCGAGGCAGTCTTATTGACAGAGAATGAGATGACATCAAACTATTGTACGGTCCGGTGCATTGTGTTTATGTGTCCATCACATTCTCGATGCAAGCGGCCACCCTCTGCGCGACGGCGGGTTCTAAATGGCACCGTCTCGTCAAGATACGTGTCAAGTCTCTGCCCCTCGGCAGCGCGAAACCAAAAAACGAACTCAACCCGTCTAACAGCCAGACGAGCCACGTCTCTGACGGCGCCAAAAACTTGCCTTGGTCAGCATACTGCCAGAGTAGCTCCTGAACCGTATTCCTCGACTCGGCATACTTGGCATGACCCTCCAGCGTGGTGATACACGCATGGCCACCAACTTGGATCCCGTTCTTTTCGAGTGTCTTGACGTTGCGCTGCCACCAGTCCTCCATGACCTGTTCCCGCTCGAGATGCGTGACCGCTAACGCGATCGGTACCTCCTTCCTGCCGAGCACCTCATAAAAGAGTCGATAGTTGCTCCGCATCGTCGTCGTCACCCTGTTCCCGCGCACGCAATACAGAAAGAGACTGATCCCACCCGAGGCGTTCAGCCGCTGTATCAGCTGCGCCGCCTTCTCGATCGCACCCATGTAGCCGTTCGTTCCCCTCTCGGGTTCCTCCAGCCCGACGGTATCCCAGAGCCGGATCGTCGCTGCACCGAGCTGGAATTGGTACTCTGTCGACGCGAGCGTGCACGCGACGCTGTCGGGTGACACGTCGGCGACGTGCCACCCCGCGAGGAGGTTGACGAGTGCGCTTTTGCCGACGCCGGTCTCGCCAAAGAGGACGACGTGGAGGTCTTGAGGGGGCACACTGCGTGGTGTGAGCGCATGATCGATAATGAGATCACGGACGAGACGTTGGCATTCGTCGCGACGCCCTGGTATCGCGGGGTGAGCGTCGTCGGAGAGCGTGGTGATGCAAGCGTGCGCGTCGAACGTCATGCAGAGCTCCGACAAGGCGCTCGTGTTAGTCTCCCACCATTGGTCCATGGCGGCAAGGAGGTCGGGGGCGTTTGACTTGCGTTCGAGCTCGGTGATGATAGCGACGACGGGGGTGTCAGGGGAGATGCGGTCGCGAAGGGCGAAGACAGCATCATACGTCTGTTTCATATTCTTCGTGACCCGTCGACCACCTCGAAAACAGACGATGAGGAGGTGTAAGCCCGCGCCGCGACCGAGCTCGGTGAGGAGGGTTCTCAGGGCGTTGTGTGCGTGTTTTTGGGACGTACTCCCGAGTGGGCCTTCACTCAGTCCGGGGGTGTCCCAAAGACGAAACGTCTGGGTTTGTAGGAGATGCCAGTCGTGGTAGCTCGTGCCGAGCGTGACAGCGCGCACGTCGCTCGTCGCGATTGCGCTGTCCGCACCGACCACTAAATTGATGATCGAGCTTTTCCCGACGCCGGTCTCGCCCACGACGACAATGTTGCGGGTGAGTCTGAGTAAGAGGCTGGAGGGGGCGTTCGTCATCCGTATGGTGCCGCCAAAGGCGGCGAGGGGGAGGGCGTGATCAATGAGGAGGTTCCACGCAAGTCGTTGGCACTCGACACGGCGACCTGGCATCTCGGGATGACAATTGTCGGGGAGGGTCGTGAGGCAGGCGTGACCGCAAAATGTCATGTCAAACCCAGCGAGGGCGCTCTCATTATTCGACCACCATTCTTCCATGGAGGATGTGATGTTGGACTCGTCGCATCGTTTCTCCAGTTCGGTAATGACAGCCACAACGGGGATTTGAGGGGAAACCTGGTTTCGAACGCGGAGGACAATGTCGTATGTCTGTTTCATGCCCTTTGTGATCCGTACAATGCCGCGCATACACACGACGAGGAGATGCACCCCGCCTTCCTTGCCGAGCTCCCTGAGAAGGGAGCGCAACGCATGCTGTGCAGCCCTGGGGGACACGCTCCCGAACGAACCCTCGCCCAAACCAGGGGTATCCCACAGTCGAAATGCATGCGTGTGGGTATCTGTTTCCCAGGCGTGACTAGTCGTGCGGGTCGTGACGCCGCAGACATCGTTAGCGGTGGTCGCGGTGTCTGTACCGGTGACGAGGTTGATAAAGGAACTTTTGCCGACGCCGGTTTCGCCCACGACGACGACGTTTCGGGATAAGAGGGGTGACAGGAGGCTTGTTGAGGAAGAGGGATGAGGGAGATCAAGCAAAGTCAGCTACCCTCGCATCGTGGTACGAAGCGACATGGAGGTCCTTACCTAGACTGGCTGTCTGTTCTGGCCATCGATTTGGTCGTGTTGACGTTGTAGGGAGTGAGTTGTCGTGGTGCGACAGGCTTTGAGTTTGGAGGCTGGTCAGTGGAGCAGAGCCGTCCGAGTGAACCCGAGGTCCAGAAGGAATACCTCTACCTCGATAACCTAGGGTGGGTTACTGCAGGGTGAAAGAATCCGGCCCCATGGTATGCACGCATGGCCTCCCCGCGTCATCCTCGTTGGCCACAGACTTCCTTGAATGGCCAGATCCTGAGATATGAAATCAAAAACGAGGATTCGTCGAGCTTACCTGCCAACATCACCTGTCAATCACGCGTGGAATTTAGTGGTTGCATTGAACGTAGACTCGGGTCACGTTGGCGACGGTGACTCGCGAGTTTTGCAGTATCACGATATTATCTGTCCCATGGACCATTTGGGCGCGTCTTCGGGTGGGAAGGCTGCTTGGCGCGTGGCATGATCAGACGAGCTTAGAACGTCTGAGTTATTAAATCGACAGCAGAACAAAGCACGACAGCGAACATAATGGGTAGTGAGCTAGGCACCGAAATGTACATATAAGATACGTTGATCAAGCGGTATATCTTCCAGATTTCTCATCGTCTTGTGCAACGCAAATGCGGCACGGGTATAATCCAGACGGCCAAATTCGTCCTTGATACTATCGTAGAACATGGATGTGATCTTGCTCGTGAAACGGTCGTCCACCGCCCACATCGTCCCAATCACAGAACGAAACCCGACAAACTGCATCGCCGACGCGAGATGAATCGCTTCGTCCGGACTTTCCTTATCTCCAACTGTCGTGTGGCACGCGGAGAGGTATGCAAACTCGGGGTTCTCCACCTTGCACCGAATGATACGCTCGATCGTGAAGTGTCCGTCATGGAGAGCGAATGCAGACTCGAATGGCCGCTCCCGATTGGGGATACCATGACATGCGAGGTGTACCCATTCGTTCTTCCCAAGTTCTTCAGTGACTCGGGAAATGCAGGAATCCTCGCCCTCGATGCACGTGAAGGCGGCTAGACCATCAATGCACTGCCCAGCGTTAGCCAGCTCAGTGCCAATGGAAATGAGTTCGGTCTCGCCATTGGCTTTTGCTTGACCTATAGCGGCGAAGCGTTTTGTTATTATCGCGGTGTGAGGGGGATTGTGCCGTCTAGCACGAATGAGCGCAGTGAGAGTAGGGGTGTAAGACGAGATGTAGAGGTCAGAGAAATTTTGTTGGCCTTTCCTGTACGGGCCAGCGGCGTGTAACGGAAGAAGAGAGAACTCAGCAGTGGGACACCACCAAATGCGTGATTGAGATGGAAGCACCGTCTGGAGGGAATCAAGAATGGGCGAAACAACACCGTCCCAAAGTTGCCGCAAGATGATGCCAAGATCTCTTGTCACATCCCTTGACTTGGCTTGCAAGGTCAAGGCACCGAGTTTAAACGACAGCTCTCGAACCCCTTCCATCGTAACTGGCAACGTGATGTGAATGGGATCCCGGTCGACCAAGACAAAAAGAGCATCACAGCTATACTTGCTCGCGTTGACAATAATGACGGGGCCTTCGCAGGCTGCCTGTCGGAGATGGGAGAAGAGTGGGGGGAGAAGGAAACGCGAGAGCCCAGGTGATTCACGGATGCCAGTGACGACTCTCTGCAGTCCAATATTGAGACGGCACATCCGATCGTGTTGATCCATGCTGGGCGTAGCGAGGGTGTTCCAGATGAGGGATGTCAGCTGTATGAACTCAGCGGCCAACCTCGCTCCCGCTGGGCCAGATGCAATTACATCGTCGAGTGGGGAATGGAGGCGAGCGAGCTGGCTCCAAAAGACGCCCCGGCCTTGCTCTTGAAGTTCGACAGCATTCACGAGGGAGCAACGACGAAGACAGGCTGAGAACCCGTTCACTGCTAGTGATGATGTGTGACCCTTAAGGACGGCGTGATGCCGAGGTAAAGCCGGTAGAGTGGCCAGATAACGAATGAGTAAGCGAAGAGATGTTTCGTATGCGAGAACAGTCGTAGGATGATGAAATTCCTCGGCTACATGGACCCATTTTCTAGCGGCAAACAAATCAGCAGATGATACCATCGGAAGTGGGAGTGAGAGCTGAGCGTAGAGACCGAATAATTCTTCCCTATCCTTCAGCTGATTCAATCGTGTGAACCGAGTATGAAGGTAGCTCGCAAGGTTATCCAAAGATTGTGACCGGTTTGGATGGCCTGGTGGGTGAAGCACCAGTGCATCATGACTAAAAATAATGGCCTCGTTGAGATCTTCTATCACCCCGAGCTGCTCGTACCGAGTGGAGAGATGAAGCGCGAGGTTACGCAATGATGTCGGTCGACTTGGCTGTGGGGGTGGGCAAAGTGCCAGCACTTCTCGATCGAGAAGGATTGCCTCGTTGAGGTCCTCAATTGATCCGAGCTGTTTGTGTCGAGTGGAAAGATGAATTGCGAGGGTGCACAATGAGGTCGAGCGACCTGGGTGTGGCAGTGGACAGAGTTTTATCGCTTCCCGACTAAGGAGAATAGCCTCGTTCAGGTCTTCCATCACCCCGAGCTGCTTGTACCGAGTGGAGAGATCAACTGCGAGGCTGCATAATGAAGTCGAGCGACCTGGATGTGGCAGCGGGCAGAGTTCCAGTGCTTCTCGACCAAGGAGAACGGCCTCGTCGAGATCTTCTATTGACCCGAGATGCTCATACCGGGTAGAGAGATGGACTGCGAGGTTGCGCATTGAGGTCGAGCGACCTGGATGTGGCGGTGGACAGAGTTCCATCGCTTCTCGACCAAGGAGAATGGCCTCGTCGAGATCTTCTATCACCCCGAGCTGCTCGTACCGAGTGGAGAGATGAAGTGCGAGATTATGCAATGACGTCGGGCGACTTGGCTGTGAGGGTGGGCAAAATTCCAGTGCTTCACGATTGAAAAGGATCGCCTCATTGAGATCCTCAATTGATCCGAGCTGCTTGTATCGAATGGAGAGATGAATCGCGAGGCTGCACAATGAGGTCGAGCGACCTGGGTGTGGCGGTGGACAGAGTTTTATTGCTTCTCGACCAAGGAGAATGGCTTCATTCAGGTCCTCTATCATCCCAAGCTGCTTGTACCGAGTGGAGAGATCAACTGCGAGGCTGCATAATGAAGTCGAGCGACCTGGATGTGGCGGCGGGCAGAGTTCCAGTGCTTCTCGACCAAGGAGAATGGCCTCGTTGAGATCTTCCATCAACCCGAGGTGCTCATACTGGGTGGAAAGATGGGTTGCGAGGTTGCGCAATGAGGTCGAGCGACCTGGATGTGGCGGTGGGCAGAGTTCTATCGCTTCTCGACCAAGGAGAATGGCCTCGTTGAGATCCTCTACCACTCCGAGCTGCTCGTACCGGGTGGAGAGATGAAGTGCGAGGTTTCGCAATGACGTTGGGCGACTTGGCTGTGAGGGTGGACAGAGTTCCAGTGCTTCTCGATCGAAAATAATTGCCTCGTTGAGGTCCTCGATTGATCCGAGCTGCTTGTATCGAGTGGAGAGATGAACTGCGAGGTTGCACAATGAGGGAGGGCGACCTGTGTGCGGTGGCGGACAGAGTTTTATTGCTTCTCGACTGAGGAGAATGGCCTCATTCAGGTCCTCTATCACCCCGAGCTGCTTGTACCGAGTGGAAAGATCAACTGTGAGGCTGCATAATGAAGTCGAGCGACCTGGATGTGGGGATGGGCAAAGTTCCATCGCTTCTCGACCAAGGAGAATGGCCTCATTCAGGTCCTCTATGAACCCGAGGTGTTCATACCGGGTGGAGAGATGGACCGCGAGGCTACGCATTGACCTTGAACGATCTAGGTGCAGCGGCGGGCAGAGTTCCGTCGCTTCTCGACCAAGAAGAATGGCCTCGTCGAGGTCATCTATTTCCCCGAGTTGTTCATATCGGGTGGAGAGATCAGTTGCGAGGTTGCATAGTGACGTCACACGACCTGGATGGAGTGGGGGACAAAGTTCCAGAGCTCTGCGATTCAAAATGATCGCTTGGTCAAGGTAACTGGTCCCACGTCCCAGCTGAAACCGAGTGACCAAGGATTCCGCCTGTAAATGCCATTCGTCAACTGGTAAAAGACATCATTTTCCTGCTCCCTACGGGGACGGAATGAAGCAAGTACCTTGTGAATCCATCTATGCCAACAGTACTGGATTCGATACGGAGTTTTGATAAAACACCGGGACTCTTCTTCGTATGTGAGAGAACCAAAAAGGGAATGAGATTCCCTGGCAATGCATCTAATCACCCTCAGTAAACACAGCAGCCAGCAACCGGGTCTACGTGAACGTTGAACATTGAAAGTCCAACCTACCGATCCTCAGAATATTGAACTAGTGTCCTTCCGGTTCTCAGCCCCATGGAATTAGAGTCGCAAACAGTCACATCGCAGTTATCACCCAGGCCAATGGATCCAGCTAAGGTGCGTGGGACGTCCCCCTGTGATGCTCGACGTCCGTCTGACTCTCAGGCGAAAAAAAGGGTCGTGATTGTCGGGCCGAGTGGTACAATCCAGGATTTCCGTGTCGTCCGGTGTATCATCTTCGCTGCAGCCTCTCAGGGATTAAGAAGGATAGTGCTACTGCCAAGCTTGAAACCCCCTCGATCGTAGCATTGTGATGCCAACACTTCCTCCAGGATGGCGACCGTGACACGAAACCAGGTGTGGTGATGCCGTTTATCTATTTGGCTCCGAGTCCGCATTGGCACCATCCCCACAAATTCAAATGGCGCGAGAGATGCTGTCCCCGAGTGGACAATCAGCGAGAAGGGCGTCTTCAGGGAAAGCGCAGCGAAGAAAGTGGAGGAAATAGTACCGAAAATGAAACTGTGGATAGTATTTCAAAAAGATTTGACCTATCAAGGAATGTCCACGTTTCCTTGATACGACTACAAAAACGCGAGACGGGTGTCAGGCTATACTGTACACAATTGTCCCGTTCGATGATGAAGACTCAAAATGCACGCGAGCTCTGTCGGTGGGGGTTGGGTCTCCTTTCTGGCCTCCATCGGACCAGCTTGAGGACATGGTCAAGGAAATAGTATTGAACGTTGAACGTTGATGTTGTGATCAACCCGCCCATCCACAGTGAGATAATTGCCCCATGTCCGTGCACTCCATCAAGTTACCGCGTAGAAACAAAGCTCGTGGCACACTTTTCGAAATGGCTCCACCTCTGGCAGGACGCAACGTGGCTATTATTTAGTTGAGAGCCGGACGCACCTGTAAGAACCAATGATCGTTAAATACCCATCAAATACTTTCCGCGCCTAATCGAGCCACTGCTTTTTTTCCCAACGCCGTAATTCCAAGATGGACCCTCGAAAATGGATCGACGTATCGAGTATCAGCGGAAACGCACCCCAGGAACTCAAACAATCCCTCGTCGACCTCATCAGCACCGAAGCCAGAGGCACGCCCGGCTTCGAGCCTGAAATTTCCTCCCGAATCGCATGGACCGAAATGTCCATCGTACCCAAGACGGAGGAGCCAGAAAAATCCGAAGGTCGTGTGGTGGCCGAAATTACCGTTCGAGATGGTGCGTGATGTGCTCGTTTCTCGTCCTTCGGGACCGATCGGCTCGTGTGGGCTCATTCCACTCGATTCCATGGCCGCTCCTGTTTAGATATGCTCAACGGACGCGAAACAATGCATGGCGCTTGCGCAGCGCTGCTCATCGACAAGTACGTCCCCGATATTGTGTCCAACATTCCCTGAACAGTAGTTTGGTTGCTGAGAGCGTCCCGTTACTCCTCAGCTGTTCTTCCATGCCCATCGCTCTCCTGAGCTTGGCAACGACGGGGAAAGGCGACCTTGGCGTCTCACAATCTCTCAACATTCTATACCATGCACCCGCGATGACGTTCGCCTTTTTCATGCATAGTGGTCCGATACTTGACTGTTAATATGTTTCTCTCAGGAACGACAATTTGCGTATCGTGAGTACGACGATATCCCTCGGGAGCCGTGCTTTGTCATCTCGCTGTGAAGTGGGTGAAACCCTCGTGTTCAAGTCCTGGTTTACCCATCTTTCCCCCCAGATCTGGAATGTTACCCGACGCCGACTGGTAGCGTCCGGCGTACACATCAAGATGATTGCCTCCGATCCGCATACATCGAGCAAGCTTTGATGTCTTCCATCTATAAACCATATTTCAACTGTGCTAAAGTGTGAGTACAAACGCTTATGACATGGAAACAAGAGCAAAAAAGAATGTGTTACTTGCTTCTTGAAGAACCATGCATAGAAAATGGGAACCACATTGTGCGCGCGGTGATGCGTTTCGCAATAGGCAGTGCTACAAGCCATCAGATGAGTGTTGTCTAGTGCTTCGGCCTCGACAGCCTCGGGGGCAAATCAATATTATTACCATTAGCTTGTTGCGAGTAAGCACATCGAACAGGTTTTCAATGTCTTCTCTGCACAATCATATTCGTTAAATATACGAAAACTCGAGTACAGCGCATGTAATATGGAAACGAGCGGGTAGGAATGTCTCAATGGGTATCCTAAAGAAACATATGTACAAGGAGGCAGATGGACACGAGTTACACGGTGAGCGATAGCTAATAGATGACGTTGAAAGACACGAAATGAGCATACCAGTGGAGGACATCGACTTCGAGAATCTCAAGCAGCCAAATTCCACACGGCAAACGAATATACAATAGCGCATTCCGACATCCCTCTCTTTTTTTTTTTCATTCCAATTCATGGAAGCAAACAGTATTGAAGAGGGCTTTGAAGAACTCCTTGGCCCAGGTTTTTCGTAATTTCCTTTCGTATGTCCTCCCAGGATTTGAGTGCCTTGAGAAGTTGCATCACCTTGTCGCGTTTGCCGTGACGAATGTCATGAATGGTGACAGATCCTATTTTGACATGATTGTCGCGGAGAAAGTCGAATAGCCGGATAAGACCGTCGAGTCTGTCGTCGTCGGGCCCGCAAGGGAATGCCGAGTGTGGAATAGGTGGTGAGGGAGACTTGCTCATCACGTCCTCCACAAGCAAAAGAAGCGAGAGGCCATCAACCAAGGGTCCATCGGGATCCGGCATCTGATGAGACCTCGGCAGATGTGAATTTGCCCAATTAACGAGGTTGCTCTCTGTAATTTGCTGAAGAAAAGCGAAGAGAAAGTCGTTAGCACTGCATGCGAGACGACGCGGCTCCCCTGAATTATATGTACCTTGCGTGTCGGCTTCTCCCGGCCCCCTGTGGTCTTAGTTGATTTAACCGAATTCGACCGCTGAATCTCTCCTATCTTGCCACCGCCCACGCTTCTAGACCGTGCTGCGAGTGATGTAGTTATCTTCTCTTTCGGACGGCCCTCCTCGAACGAAGCCCTATCCGCCATCCATACAGTCAATCACGATCCTTTTCAACATCAGAATGACAGGCCGACTCACGACGTAACCCTGTGAGATAAATTCCTGGATCGACCAATCCTTCCACCGAAAAAACTACGTCGTTCTGTGCCTCTGCAACCGTCCGCACTGTGTCCCAACATGCCATCCCGAGATTTACGTAGCCTAACGTGCGGAGATGCTGCCCCTATCGGAGAGGAAGGAAAATTAATGTCACTTGGCGTCCTCGATCCCTCCTTGTCTTTGCCCGATCCAAAAGATGCTACAGAACGAACAAAGAGACGTCGGCGGTGCTCTTTGGTAGGAGCCTGCGCGACATCGACCTAGATAGACATACATTATTGAGTTGAGGCACATAATGAGTAGATGAGCACGTTTACCTCAAGCCGAGGACCATAATCCTCGTCTTCAAGTTCCTTCGGCTCCTCCTCCGGCGTAACAAACGCACTTTCACTCACCGACGTTGTTGACTGCGTTTCTGGCAACGCTCTCAAATCAGGATCTGCTACACCGTCGAACCCCGCCTTTTCGATATCTGCAGCCACACCGATGCCCTGCATAGAATCACGGTCGCGCACGTTTGCGCCTGCGTTCGAGGAACCAGAGGTGCGCTGTGAATCGATTGGGCTCGCAAGCGTCCCCGTTCTGGGGCTCCCAGGGCTTCCCATCGATCCTGTGCTCGTGAGCATAGATAAGAAGGACTGAGTGACAGAGCCAGTGACGGATTGTGTGCACTCCTGGTCACTTCGGGTGATCGAAAGAGGACGACGGAGCTCAGCGATGGCGTTTGCAACACGCATGCGCTTCCCAAAGGTCACGATGCCAATTTCTTCTTTGAGAACATTGGCGTCAAGATCAAGGAGGACATCCCCTGTGATTTCATGTTCTACAGGGTGATAACGTTATGAGGCGTCGAGTGATTCAAGAAGCAAACTGACCAATGAACTTTTCGTACACATCCGATCCGAATCCTTTGGACTGCAACCAATCAATGACTTCGTCGACAGTCCATTCGGAAGGAGGGATGGGTTTCTCTTGCGCTTCGGTCTCTGGTGTCAACCGCGCAGGTGTTTGTGTGGAATCCTTTGCCCCAGGCGGCATATTATGATGTTTGGATGCTTCCCAGGAGCGTCCCCGTGTCGCGGACGCAATGAGGCCCGACGACGGATCAGCGAATGCGATATCACAAGCAACCCCAGGGACCTGTGTGTCGTGCTCCCGGATTTCTTCGTCTGAAAGGAAGAGATCATCCATGGGAAGGATAAGAGAAGAAGTCTCGTTCGAGTTCTTCCGCCTATGGGCCCTCCCTCCCGGATTTCGACGTATTTCTTCCTCCTCAGGAATGTCGGGATAATCACATGTGAAGTGGATGTACTCCAGGATTTGGAACACGGGGTCCTCTTCTTCTCCTTCGCTCTCGTCGCACATCTCCAGGGCGATTGGGAGTGCTTTCGTGCACACGCGCACCCCTGGGGCTTCCTGGGGTATTGTCATAGCGTGCATTTCTTACCCCGCAAATCTACGGGGTAAGCTCGTCGGAGGCACCGTCGCGATGCCAACCGTACCCGATCCCTCCGTCAAGCTCCGTGCCGTCTGTTTCCGAGTCCGAGCGACGGAAATCCCCAAACTCTGTTTCATCGTGATCGTTCCTTCTGAACTGCTCGGTGGCCCTTTGAGTCTCAGTCGAGGTCGCTCTGATGGTCTCGGCATTGGTTCTATGATGGCGATACCAATCCTGGGATACGCTTGGAAGGTGTCGATTCGGTATTTTTTTTTCGCCGCCCGAGTGGTCAGGTGAGACGATTAAGGGGTCTAGACAGTTCGAAACAGCGGTGGAAGGAGAGACGGAGACTTTTGAGGCAACCAACTCGTGTCGTACGGTTAAGGAACATTAATCCAATTTCGCTGTGCCGCGTCTGGTCAACGCAGCCCTTGAATTGAAGGCACAGTGAGCAAAGCATGAAACAGCGGAGTAACGACATGGAAAGTAGGAATGAACGGAACGAGGGATGGTTGACGTGGCGTTGGGCGAGTCTTGGAGACAAGAGACCATTGCCAATGCCATGCACGTGCGGCGCCTGGGTCAGGCAAGTAGCCCCTGTTCACAACCGGCCCACTGTTCTCAACATGAGTCGATACAACTGCGCAACCCTTGGGTCAGGGGCGAGATTGTCGCATGGATAGAAAATGCCGTCGTCCCCGACGCGGATCAAATTCGCAACCACAGGCTAGGCGAAAACCACTGCCCAAAGTGGGAGCGGTCCAGAGATACGCTCCCAACCGCCGCTGTTTTACCCAACGAAATACCAGGAAAGTTTGATTTACAACGTGGGGAAGAGACCTAAGCACCGAGATGTATATACAAGATACGTTGATCAAATGGTATATCCACTAAATTTCTCATCGTCTTGTTCAATGCAAACGCTGCACGGGTGTAATCTAGATGACCTGACTCGTCCTTGATGTTATCATAGAACATTGAGGTGATCATGTTCGTGTGGCAATCGTCTACTGCCCACATCGTCCCAACGACCGAACGGAACCCGATGAACTGCATTGCCGACGCGAGGTGAATCGCCTCGTCAAGGCTTTCCTCGTCTCCAACAGTCGTATGACATGCGGAAAGGTATGCAAACTCGGGGTTCTCCAGCTCACACCGAATGATGTGCTCGATCGTGAAGTGTCCGTCATGGAGTGCGAATGCGGACTGGAATGGCTGTTCCCGATTAGGGATACCATGACATGCGAGGTGTACCCATTCGCTCTTCCCAAGTTCTTCACCAACCCGGGCAATGCAGGAATCGTCGCCCTCGATGCACGTGAAGGTGGCTAGACCATCGACGCATTGCCCAACATTGGCTAGTTCGGCCCCGACAGAGACGAGTTCAATCTCTTCCTTGGCTTTTGCTTGACCCATGGCAACGAAACGTTTCACCGTTGAAGAAGGCGGGAAACCGTAGCGTCTAGCACGAATGAGAGCAGTGAGGGTAGGGGTGTAAGACGAGAGATAGAAGTCGGCAAGATTGCACTGGCCCGGCCTATACGGACCAGCGGCATGCAGTGGAAGGAGAGAGAACTCGGCAGTGGGACACCACCAAATGCGTGATTGCGACGGTAGTATCGTCTGAAGGAAGTCGACAATAGGCGAAACAACTACGTTCCATAATTCCCGCAGGATGACGCCGAGACCTCTTTTCACGTCCATTGAATTCGCATGTGCAGTCAAGCCACCCAGCTTTGAGGGCAACTCCCGAACATCCCTTCGTGTAATTGACAACGGGATGTGAACGGGATCTTGGTTGACTAAGACAACGAAAGCATCGCAGCCGTATTGGCTCGCATTAACGATGATGACGGGACCCTCGCACGCTGCTTGTTGGAGGTCGCAAAAGAGCGGTGGGAGAAGGAAACGCGACAGGCCGAGTAATCCACGAATATTGGCCACGACCTTTGCCAGTTCGGCGTTGAGATTACACACTTGATCATGCTGGTGTGCACCAGGTGAATTGAGGGCATTCCAAATCCGCGATGTCAACTGCGTGAACTGGTTTCCTAACATTTTCCCCGCCGATCCAACCGCGAAAACATCGTCGAGAGAAGAACGAAGACGAGTGAGCTGACTCCAAAAGACACCCCTACCTTGCTCCAGAAACTCAACAGCCCTAACAGGAGAGTGTTGACGAAGACAAGCTGAAAATGCGTCCACTGCTAGTGACGAGGTGAGGTCCTTGAGGACAGTACGATGTTGGGGTAGAGATGGCAAAGTGGCCAGATGATGAGTAAGCAACCGAAGATATGTTTCGTATGCTAGGGCTATTGTGGGATGATCGAATCTTTCGGCCTCACGGATCCATATTTTAACGGCGGATAGATCAGCCGACGATCCCATTGTGGTTACATGTGTCAGCTGAGTATAGAGATTGAATGACTCCTCCCTGGATTGAGATAATTGAGGGAACCACTTCTGACGGTAGGGTGCAGGGTTCTCCGTTGATGTTGACCGATCTGCGTGCTTTTGCGAACAATTTGCTGGTGCATCTTGGTTGGGTGGAATGGACTCTTTGGAATCTTCCGTCGCCCCGAGCCGGTCATACCGACCGGAGAGACGAATTGCAAGATGGGTCAATGATGTTGATCTATTTGGGTGCCCAGGGGGGCAGAGTGACAGTGATTCTCGGCCAAAGAGAATGGCCTCCCCTAGGTCTTCCATCGCCCCGAGCTGATCATACCGATTGGAGAGATAAACTCCGAGGCAGTTCAACGACGTTGACCGATCTGGGTGCCCAGGGGGGCGGAGCGACAGTGATTCTCGGCTAAGGAGAATGGCCTCCTCGAGGTCTTCCATCGCCCCGAGCTGATCATACCGATAGGAGAGATCAACTGCAAGATTGTTCAACAGCTTTGACCATTCTGGGTGCCCAGGGGGGCAAAGTGACAGTGATTCTCGGCCAAGGAGAATGGCCTCCTCGAGATCCTCCATCGCTCCAAGCTGATCATACCGATTTAAGAGATAAACTCCAAGGCCGTTCAACGACGCTGACCGATTTGGGTACCCAGGAAGGCAAAGTGACAGTGACTCACGGCCGAGGAGAATGGCCTCCTCGAGGTCTTCCATCGCTCTGAGCTGTTCGTACCGGGTAGAGAGACGGCC
>JBBPJV010000482.1:0-21481 GCA_038088915.1 Sutorius aff. eximius
ATGCTCCATAGGGCAACCCGGCATTGCTCGGCCAATCAACTTTGGAAGGCATTATCCGCTCTCACCTTGAAAAGCACGGTTGTTTCGTCGAGCTGGGAACGGAACTCCGGTCCTTCGAGGACGATGGAGAGCGGGTACTCGCAAAGTTGGTGAAGAAGAAGGACGGTGAAGAAATTTCTGAAACGTTCGAGGCTTCATATCTTGTCGGGGCGGACGGTGCCAAAGGTGTGACCTTTGAACTTGGTTTTTTTGCTGCACACCATGACATTCCTTTGTTTTAGGAGTCAGTCGGAAGCAACTCGGGTTGACGTTCCTCGGCGAGACCGTACAGGACTTCGCAAGTGTTACTGGAGACATCTGCTTAGAGATTGAAGGGATCGACAGAGATGTACGTACGATTTTCTGCGCTTACCCCGCCTGGAATAACCGATCGAGATTGCATTCAGCATTGGCACTTCCTCGGTGACAGATCGTCTGACTTGTGGGTGACAATGTCCCGTTGTTTTCATTCTGGCTCATTCTGGACAGCCTCATGCTGCGTCCAACGGATGAACTTGGCCCGGATGGTTACCAGTTCTTGATGACCTCGAAGGACTATGATCCGAAACAATTTCTCGCTGACGAGAAGTTGATGTTTAAACACATGTCCAAGGTGATGGGGCACGAAATAAATGTTAGCAGGCTCGTCTTTGCGTCAGAGTATCGGTAAGCTGAGTTTCGGGGACGAATCACAAATCCTACATAATTTGCAACAGGGCCAACATCAGGATGGTCGACAAGTTTGGTGTTGGTCGAGTTTTTATTACTGGAGGTGTGATAATCACGCACTGTCGTCCTTTGCTTACTGAGGCATTTTTTTGCAGACGCTGCCCAGTATGTAGACGGTATTCTCTGTGTACCATAAGAACCTTTGCTAATAACTTCTCAGCGTTCACAGTCCCACTGGTGGCCAAGGTTTAAACACTTGTGCCCAAGATGCTGTAAGTGCTTCTGAGCGACACATTCTGCTTGGCTAATTGCGTCATGTCGACAGCTCAACTTGGCCTGGAAACTCGCGCTCGTTCATAAAGGTTTGTCCCCTCTCTCCCTCCTCGACACCTACACCCCCGAACGCTTCCTGTCATCGCCGAAATGTTAAACATTACCACCGGGATCCTCCACAAGCTGCGGAAAGAAACGACCGAGCGCGCGATGGAACGCGAAAAGCGATTGAACATGCTCGGTGTAAATTACCGCATGAGCCCGATCGTGCTGGACGAGTTCACGCAACTCGAGCCTGTAAATGCGTATGGGGTGCTGGACGAGGGGGTGTTGGTGGCGGGTGACAGGGCCCCGGACGCGACAGGGTTGGAGCCAACGCAGATGCGGCTGTTTGACGTGTTCAGCCCCACTCACCACACGGTGCTCGTGTTCGCTCCGGATGTGGCGTCGTCGATGGATGTCCTCGAGGCGTTGAGGCGGTACCCTGCGGACCTGATCCGCCCGACGGTTGTCCTGCCGCAAGGTTCGGAGGCGACGACTGGCGCGCAGGTAGACGTTGTCGTTGATCGCGCTGGACATGCTTACCGGAGTTACTTGGTGGCGAAGGGAGAGAAGAAGGTTTTTGTGGTCAGGCCTGACGGCGTCGTGGGCGCCATTGTGCATGGCGTTGAGGGAGTTGGCGCATACTTTGCCAAGATTTTCGTCTAGGCAGTCGATGCAGGTGAATCCATGGTTGCATGTTGTATCATTGCTTGTATACCGTGGGTAGGTATAACAAGCAGCTCGCTAGAACAGTAGAAGGATGAGTAAATATGTTATACCCGTATTGGGTCACGTGTACTTGTGGATCATAAGCATATTACAAGTCTTTTGAATCACTGCGACCTTGGTGTTGGGTTCTTCGTCAAATGTCCGCGTACGGCACGACACGCAACCACCCTGGCTCAACGTTCGCGACGTCCGCCTCGATCACGCTCTTCCGACGACTCTCATGGGAAGGCACAGTCCCGCTCGAAATCCGCGTCGATCCCAAAGAACTCCCTGCCAATTCTGATCGCGGACTCGAATGCTACTACATCCAGGCACCGAGGGTCAGCTACCTACCCTTGCTCGTGCCAGAACTGCGGAGATTCCTGATGGACGTCGTCTTTGATGAGGCAGCCGGCAAAATGTTGAAGGAGGAGGACTGGTGGTTCGAGAGCGAGGAGGGCACGCTGCTCAAGTGGTACGTCTACGTCTCCCTTTTCTTATTCACCGTGTCGGTGCATACTTTGTGAAGCGTACGCTTCGGGGCTCGAGGCGTCACCGCGTCATGGTTGCGGGCGAGTCATTTCTGACACAAATACGTGTTGTAGGCATTGGCCGATTGGTTTGATCTACGACAACCATACGATATCAGCTTCAATACGGCCTAGTGCGCCTGCTTCGGGCTCAGGGCTGAACATACCAGTTGCACCATTGAAACTGATCCTTCACCTCGCCTCGCCACCGACTGAAAAACTGCTCTTACCACCCTCGGCCGAATCCTGCAAACAAGCGTTCATGGGTCAACTAAAAGAAGCAGATTTCATACGATGGGGCAACACGAAGCGCATGACAGGCCTCAGAAAGGCCGAACAAGACGGGATATGGGAGGGCATCAAAGAACGTAAGTTTTCCTTGTCGGCAAGGCCTCGTGGCTCTAAAAATCGTGTGCGCCTTGGGCTAGTGTGTGCTGACTGATTTGATCGTTCGTTCGTCGATGACAAACCAACGTTGACCCGTTTCAGACAACTTTGATGATTATTGGCGTGTCGCTTCCAAGATCGTACCCACAACGGCACCCACGAGACCGAGTTCGCCGCCGCCCACATCTGGCGGTTCGTTACACGCGCGTCCGGCATCCACCGACCAACAAAGCACGCCTGATCGCGATGGAGCATACAACGTGCGCAGCGTACCCGTTAGACTATACCTGCCCGACGGACCAGTCATGCAAGACCTTGTACCACCGATATTAGACGATGGTGCGTGCGTCTAGTCTAACCATATACATACTCTGGGCGTTCTAATGAAAGCCCGTTCCTTTTGCGCACTTGATTGATTCAATGGGACTCCCAGGCACTACACACACGCTGTCAAACTACCTATCGACCCACCTTCCACTCCTATTCCCTTCACAATCATCATCCGGTCCTGATCTTGCGTACGCGTTGATCCAGGGAATTGTGGCGTCTCCAGAAACGGAAATGGGCTGGTTGGGCGCATGTTTGGCTGGTGCAGACGGCTGGGTAAACATTTGCGTTGGCATTTCGCGGTAGAAGACGGGTAACCCTGCAGACGTCTTGCGAACGTTTCACGTTGCTTACTCTCATCCCCGCTTCACTCGGATCTACGCGTGCAAGGCCCGCGTTAGACGGCAGATAGGGGAGTCAATGACTAGCGATTTTCTTACGTTTGACTTTTTTTTTTTTCCTTTTCACTCCCCCACGTTTACCTTAATCCACCCCTCGTCTTGCCCGCGTCCCATCCTTTTTCCATCGTGTCGCGTATAATTTCGATTCTTTGTAATGGATGATATGAGTGGATACCTTCCGGCCGACTTCCCACCCGCCGGATCACCCTGAATTGATCGCGCCCACGACGGTTTGACCGGCGATTTGCGTTGCCTCCACTCCCCGGGTGGGAATACGCCCCCAACTACTTGACCCTGCGGATCACATTGAAGCATCCAACCTGCTTCTTGTCATGAGGTCTGGTTCGGAATTTCCTTTTCCCCCAGATCCCGGTCTGGTACGCCTACACTTGGCACAGCCAGCGAGGGAACGCACGTCCCGTCGCGGTCCGGTCGCTGAAGATCGTGATCCCCGTGCTATGTGGGTCGCCATCCTGTCCGATCGCGCTTTGCACAAATATCCACAGTGGATCACCAAAGAACAATGGACAATGATTCGAGAGGAAAAAAGGCGGGGAATTGACGACGCCGTCGCCGATGTGCACGACCATGTGCTCTCGAATTACACCATCTGGCACGCATCCGTGGTTCCGCGGGTTGTGCAGCGTCGTGCGCGCTTGGCTTGGCTTCGAGGGTAATGCGTTGACCCGGCGATGTCCGCCAATATTTGGCTCCCACCGAACCTTGGTACGGTCATGCCAGGCCAAGACGCGCATGTCCGGTCCTCGCACATCCGCGGACGATTCGGCATTGTGCGAGATGAGGTGCGGTTGGCGAGGTGCAAGACGGAGAGAAGCCATGTTATATCTACCTTCACCCTATTATCGGGTTGATGGCTCCCACCCCCACCGTGTGGGACTGATGCATCCGCGACCCTGATGGTTGCCTCCGCAGTGTTCGGAGCGCATATCCAGACTCGCAAGCTTTGTTTTTTCTCTTCATTTTACCTTTCACGTCAAGGTCTGGACGATGACAGACGGTAAATGTGTACTCGATCACCCGTGAGATCGGTTCCCTCGCCCCCCTCGGATGGTGCCAGCGTGCGTGTGGGATTGGGCAATGTGGATACTGCGGATGGATGAACAGACGAGGAGGTTGAGTGCGATGCGAGGGTGAGGGGAGAACCCCCTCCAAGTAGAACTCTGATACAAATACCCATTCCGTTGCCATCCAAAACCCGTTGCCAGCCCACCCGAGATAGTGCACCCGGCCGGGGGAGTGGTCATAGCTTGGTTGCCAGTGTTCTACTCGCTGGTAACAGACGATATCAAAGTAAGCCTCCCGCGATTCAAATGTTGACCCCACGCCGGTCTACTGGACGTCGTATCGACGACCAAGGCTTCATTTTGCTCATTGATCCGATCCTTTCCGTTAAAATGTCGACTCGAAGCGAGGTTTGTCGCATCGAATCAAGGGCACTGTAAAAAAAAAACGGGGCTATTTCTTGGAATATGCCGGGAGTGCTTGAAAAATGCAGCACGCGCGTGTGGCTGGCTCGTTGGCCGAGCCCGAACACAGAAATCTGCGAGTAGGGTCATCCCTCCTTATGCAGTGATGGCGGGATAGGGAGCGGATGTAGAATGGCTTGATACCCGAGCGAACAACACTGGGATGATAGAGATGATCCTTCAGGTGATGTTCCCAAAGGGTGTGAACCGATGTATTCCTGAGCGTGTCACATCAAAAGGAAAGTTGCAAAGGTTCTTCTTGAGAGTGATACAATCAAATCCAACTTCTTCAAAAGCAATGCTGTCGAACGGAACACTCTTAAACAACAATTATTGCAAAAAGCAGGGGGATAACAACCGCATATGTAACGAATTATGAAAGTAAATAAACCACTCACACGACAAAGGTAGATGCCACAACGTCGTTGTCTATTAGGAGATAGCAAGTAGATCTTGTCGTAAAGTGAGCCTGGGGTAGCACATGGATCCATGCGGCAGCACAGACAATCTTACGGGAATGGATGAGGAAAAAATCCCATTTCCCGTTCCGCAGCTGACTGTCACAGTAACACACCTAAACCGCTGGGATCCAGTACCATCGTATGGCGTCAGCATGTACTCCTTTGAGTGCTGTACCACTGTGTGGCATATGTTGAACAGTCCGCAGTGGAATGAAGAGAATGACAGACGCCGATAGATGAGAGCAGGACCGCAGCGGTTCCTGAATCCTGACTCAAAAACTCGAAAATGGAGATGATGGATAAAGCCGGCACGATGTCGCTCAAGTGGAAATCGGAATGTCACCGTAGTCAACCCAATGCCCACCACCGAATTGAACCGGCTTGATGAAATGAGCGTGTGCTATGCGTTGTGATCCAGTATATAATGGCAATCGGTAGATATGACTGGCGATCATGACACGGCGAAAGAGGCAAACTCACATGCATGGAGCGACACTACCACTCCGGGCGAGGTCCCTGTCGTGGCCGACACCTCGGAACTTGACTGTGAGAAACAACTCTGAACGCGTTTGTCGTCCTTGGCCCTGCAGCCATCGCTCACCGTTTGCAGGGCTTGAAAGCCACACTGTGGTCACTATACGCCAGGCCAAACCCCGAACTATCTCCGTCACACCCCTCTGCATGCATCGTGGGGTATGCAAATGTTCGCATGCAACGTTCTCTCGTTTATTTCGTGCCCAGCGATCAGCAGAGAACCATAAACTGGCTTTTTAGCGACATTCTCCCCATTTGTAGGCCCCCGGTACCGGCGCTACGCAGGTGGATCTCTCGGAATATCCCGGTGGCGACTTGCAAGTACTGTGACGTGGCAATCGAAAAGGACGGTCAAGAGAGTTGGTCAGACACACGACTATCGGAATGAATCACTCCAAGTAATCCCGTCCCTTCAAGCAATCTTCGATCACAGTCGACCAGAAAAGTTCCGACCCGTAGTTTCATGTGATGTCGGAGCTCGGCCCTGACCACCCTAGATGAAACGACCATGTGTGTATCCCCACAATGGTGTCTTTAAGGTCGGCTTAAATCATGTTTCTCAGGAACCACAGCAAGTCACCGCACAAGACCGGGTCGGAGCTCAATCCATCTCGATAGCTACCGTGGACACCCCGCAGATGGCAGTACGTGGCAAGTGACTGCGATGCGACCAGCGCACGTCCCAATGTCTCAATTGGATATCTGCGATAACTCATCTTTCAAGTGATTCCCAACCAACCACTTTTGACCCGGGTACGACATCCCCTCTACGAATGACGAATGATTGACCGGTCCGCTGTTGAGTAGAGCCCGTGGTTGATATCGCTGACGACCTATCGGTACACTCAATTTGAGTTGACGGTGGCGCACGACATCTCTCCCCTGACGCAGGCGATGCCTCCCCGAGCCCCCCCGCCATGGATTCATAGATTATGAAGATTGACGTGTAGATGGTGGAGCAGTCAGGTAGGACCATACGTGGCCGGTAGGCTTATGGAGATAGTTGTATGAATCAGTTGTCAACAGCCATTCATTGCAATAGGCGCCGCGACTACCACAGAGATTCTCGTGGCAGTCCACGCTGAACTTGATGGCTTGATGGTATCCTTCACCAACCGCCCATGCATCAAGTCGATCGACAATGTACGACTTCTTGGGGCATTCATGCAAGAAGTGTGGCAGAACAGGGCTCTTAAGCTGCTTCACCCTTTGGACGCACATGGATAAATGATCCCAGTTGTCACCTTTATCCTGGACTATTAGAGTGGAGCCCATCAATATCATTTCCTTCCACGGTCCGAATCTACAACACTGATGCATCAAACGACAAGCAATAAAACCCGGCAATGGCCTCTGAAACTGCGTAACCCGGGTGAATTTGGGCGCTGAAGTCCGCCAGATATTGATCATCTTATCGCAAGCGTCATCCGAAGCCGGGCCGCTCGAACTCCCCCTCGGCCGAGGAAGATCATCCATTCTGACTACAATTGTTCCATTTCTAAGAATAAAGTCCAGGACCTTCTCCCGTTATCGTCCGAAAATACAGACATTAATAACCTGCCAAGCTCAACGATCAGCCAACCATCCCAGTTTTATCTCGGAACATCTGAAATGAATGGCAATGAGACCCAAGAACGTACACATTCCGACTGGGCGGGTGTTCTCATTGGCCGACGGCCACCTAAGCGGTCTCAAGAGGCGGCCTTACAACATGAGTTACTTGAACACAGCTTTAAATGAGGCGTAGTTTACCTTCCAGTTTCCTTCGGCTAAGTCATTTTGCACAGCTCATTCTCTTTGCCGACCGTCGGGTGGGATTCACTAACAGCAGCACAGCCTACTCGGCCGCCCGCTCGGAGCATTCCTCGCTCCGAAGAAAATGGACGACGGCGAAGACACTGAATTTGATCAAGCGTCTGATGGGCCGTTCACCGCCAGTGTGGTATACATTCTCAAGGATAGCCGGTGGTCTCGGACTCGACGATGGTCTGTCCACATTTCGGGCGAGGCTGTTTTGGAAGCAAGTAGTTGACATACGCGGAACTGCTCACCTGTCCCTGTAACCTGTTGCGTGTTCAGGGCAAGTGATATGACACAGCTATACCAAAAGCCTCGTGGGCTCGGCGTCTACTCAACCACATTGTTCCTCGAACATGCCGTCAAGCCCAGGAGCAATATCCTCGGCCGGTTCCTGCAGAAGGAAAGTCCGTTACTAAGATCCCCTACCCAAGCAGCGGGGTAGTCCGCATTCAAAGAGCAAAACTCCTCAAGGCTAGACTCTGTCAACCGCTCCAACCTGTAGCCATTACATTCGGACACGATGTAAATTACATATCTATCAGATAATAATTCCCTGAGCGTGACAAATTGTCCATACATAACGGAATGAAAGAAGCAAGTCAACATAAATATATAATATGCACTTTCCCATTAGAACCCTCAACGACTGCGCATGGTATAACATGTGTCCAGGATTGCTAGATCATACAGACATGGCAAAAGCTGCTGATGCCCATGCCTGGACTCCGCGTGTGATTTGGAAGGACGGAAAGGACGGAAAAGGGTATAATGTTCAATAGTCGCGATCTTTGCCGTCGGAGGCACTTGAGGGTTAACAAATATGTGAACAGATGATCAGCCGACTTTCTGCGCCGCCACTGGTTGGCCGATCAGCGGCGGTCAGCCCAGCAAACCGTGGGAACGCAGAGAAGGCATACACGAGGAGGCGTAAACCCGTAACTGGCTCAAACTTGACCATGTAATGCGTAGTCGATTTTGATATGGGTCGTATGGGCTGAGCTGTAACGACGACTCTTCGGACAAACCAATCGCCATGGCAGTCTGGGTTGCAAGCTGTGGGAGTACCGCATCAGATGAGCTCGCACACTCGGCAACCATACGCACGTCGCTATACTGGCGGAAACCTTGTCCCGCGCGCATTAGCGACAGCTCGATGGACGTGATGTCAAGAACATACCTTGGCAGCGACCGCTCTTGTACTCTGCCCACGCGAGCAAAATCGCCGCTTGCAGGGTGTCGACGGAGGGGTGTTGAAGCGACGACGACAGTTGTTCCTAATAAACTCTGGTTGGTGCCGGCAAGTGTCAAGCGAATATGGACTCACTTTTGCGATATCGCAGTATATCTCAGCGACAGCTTGCGGGCCCCTCGAGACAATCTCAGGTATGTCGGAGAACCTAGGAAGACGTCAACCATGCTCCAAGGTCCAAACCAACCACGTTACCTTGCACCCAAAGCAGCTATGCAATTTGAAAGCAGCGGGGTCAACGCCTGACGTCGAAACCTGTCATATACGTCCTCGTAGCCGAGAAAGGGGCACTGTGCGCCCATGTTGCTGGCGAATGATTGTATGAACTGTTGCATCCAAGCACGCTGCGGGGACGACGGATGTCCAGCTTCGAAAAGCGAAGATGACCTATAGTGCGACGATTGTTCGAACTGCCTTGCGTACGAAAAGCCAGAAGTAGATTGAGTGGCACGATGGCCATTGTGAGATCCCGAACTCTTGGTGTAGTCAAGGGGGTAAGATTGGTAGCGTACATGGCCGTCATTGTGTGCCGTGGACTGAGGTGGGGAATACGAAGAGGAACGCTGCATGGATGGTGACGGGCCCAGAGGAGCACTCGGTACAGGAAATTCGGGAATGGCACCCTCGAGCTTGTCGTGAGCCTCGTGAGGTGCGTGCCCTACTTTGTTAGGCGGGCGAGTGAGGCTGGGTCCGGCGATGGCTCGACTGCGCTCGGCAAAGTAACGCTCCCGATCTCGAAATCTGCATGGGATGTTTGCAACTTTGCAGGCTTCACAATGAGAGTCCGGACTGGACTGGAGACACTTGATCTTTTTTAAGCGACTAAAAGGGAAAGGTAAAGATTACGAACACAGAGCGACACACGGAGCACCCACCAATTATCGCATGACGTGACGAGGCGTGGACGTTTCTTGTGATTTTGAGCCTCCTGAGGCGACTCGATGATGAACTGGAAGCCTTCCATGATTCGAGGATGATGGGGAGTGATTCGATGACGAAGGTATAGGGCTGTTTATATCCGCACTATATAGTCCCTCGAGGCCACTTAAGGCTGTCACGCTCGTGTCACCGAAAAAATACGCCAATAAGCGTCGACTCAAATATCCAGATCCGCGAATCTGGAGTCTCGCTGAAACGATTCTCACTTGTGATCTGTAAAGCCTCTTAAGCGATCACCGCGAAAAGAACTTACTCAACAGACCACAACGGTAGCGGTGCATTGATCGATTCCTGATCAGTAAAACAGATCGTGTTAACCGCCGGGGATTAGTCAATTCCAGAACATCGCGTGAATACCTGCATTTGTTTCAAGCGGATGCCGTAAGGGGATTGGCAATCATGATGTAGGTCCGCAACTCCTGGCCAGGTCCAGCCTGAGTCCACGCGAACACACTAAGTAAGTTCCTGATGAGTCCCAAGACGCCGTAACACGATCATGGGCTCACTTAGATGGGTTCCTCAACACGTCAAACCCGTCGGACAAATAGGTAAGTATGGGGCGCTTTGTTTTTTTGGGGTCACGAATTGTGCTGTCTATGGGAACCCGGAAGTCTCGCCCAGCCTTGAGACTCGCGGTGAATGGATGGCTCCCTTCCCAAATTGCACTCGGTTTCACACTGTCCAAGTGATTGGCTGTGCCTTGTAACTAAATTGATGGCATTCCGGCAACATAAGCCGGACGCCATGTCATCACTTGAGTTTACTCAGGAGCGCCCGCCCGTCCTTCCGCAGCAAAAACTATAAACGTGAGTAGCTGAACCCGCAGCGATTCGACTCCACAGCGATTGCCGAGTACTTCCGTTATCGTCGGTCGACGGCACCAATCCGTCAGCAACTACATTCAAATATCGGATCAATGGTACGATACATCCGATAATATTCGAGTCGCGCACCCCACGTAACCTCAACCTAGGCTAGGGCCATAATGCCACACAAAAAAATGCGAACCTGCACCTTTAGTTTGCCAAAACACTGCATTACAGCTACACTCACCGGGACAATCAATGCAAATAATCAAACTAGTGATAGTCCATCTATACATCCTGTCCGATCATACTTGTCTCATCACCCCATTTCAGCTTAGAGCTCCTCAGACTCTGAATTTCGTCGGCATCTTCCTCCCCTTCGTCAAGCTCTTCCCCTGAGAAGAGAAGATGTTGATGGATATCCCCATTTCTGTTTTCCTCTATCTGAATGACGTTCGCCTCAGCAAGGGACCTCGCACACAAATATTTTCTAGAAATAAACTTACAGATGCGCGTCCAGCTCTGGAATGGTGGGATCTTGCAAGCAATTCTACATCGTGGTCATACACCAACCTTTCGCTATTCATATTTTTACCGTCGCACTCTACTACATTGCCATGTCCATCGAGGGTGACCTTGGAGTCAACGGTCTTGCGATATTTGTGATACGTGAAGAGTGCAATACCTATCTCCCCGTGTCAACCAATGGCACAGCAGACGACGAATGGTGACCGACCGCAAACGGTAATACCAACGCCTGTGATATTAACAGGCGTCAATTCGTCCCCGAAGAACCATGCAGAAATCGTGATTGTCGAGACTTCCTTGGCTATGCCTGCTATAGACATGGGAAGAACGCCAGCGCGCTGGATGATGCTAAGGCAATGTGTAATCAGCCTTTTAGTGTAGGCGAAGGGGAACATGACCGCATGAACGTACTAATACTCGCTCATAACCATGCAGAAGGCAACAATTCCAGGAAGGATCAACATAAGGAGTATATTCGCCGTCGAGGCCACTGTAGCGAAGAATGGGGTCGAAAACACTTTGTCCCAACCCTCCCAAGCGATACTGATCACAGCCACTGACACTGCCGTAGTTGGTGACATCCAGAATATCGTGGACGGGGGGTTATCAAGCCCCATGGATTTGTCCTGCATGGCAACCTGCGTGAGACTCCAGCGAAGGCCACCGCAGACGCTTGCCGAGATGGCTAGCAAGAAACCCGATAGCACAAATGCAGTTTCGGAGGCAACCATTAACAGCACGCCAGCGAAGATGATGAGGATCACGATGACTAAGCGCACGGAGAATTTCTCCAGTCGGAAGAGAAATGCGAAGAAAAGCACGAATATTAGTGAGGAGGATTTGCACATGGCTGGAACAATCGGATGTTAGCCGATCATTCGTGCGACGCGCCGTCCGGGGACGAGGGAAAAACACTAACTATAGAAGGATAGTGTAATACTCTTCAGAGAAAGGTTCGAAAATCCGATGTCGAGCCCAGTTGCCACTGCAGCTGGGGCAACCTTGATACTGCAGAAGTGGTGTCAGCTTAGTGGTATCCGTGTCTGATCGACTCACCTGTAATTACGCGGTGTAGGTCTTCTATCGAAGACGAACCGGCTCGAGAAGACATATCTAAGCAGAGCAGCCAGTAGAAACTGGATGGTCATATGGACGGTGGTCACAAACAGCGGGAAAGGGAAATTGAAGTGGTTCGGAGAAAACATCCATTTGTTGTACACGGAAAGGACTGTGGCAAAAAGGAACCTTCATGCAAGAGTTTAGAGGCTGCGAGAAGCAAGAATTCGAGTGCTTCGTACCATGCCAAGATGAAGAAAACATTGATGAGGGCATTTCTCCACCAAAATGTCTTCTTCTCTGCGTGGGACGCAATATGGACGTCGCTCTCGCCAACGAGAGTGGTGTCTTCACCGTCGGGCTCCCTAACATTTTCCTCCGGTTCGGATAGAATTGGGTCGTGTTCAGAAGGCTCTGGATGCATAGGACAACCTCAAACATGCCCGAAAACGAGCGTGCGAAGTAAGGGGCACGTGAGAACAATACACTTGGATAATTTAGATTTAGATCTGGTGGAACACTTCAATGACTGCAATATAGACTGTTTCTGCTCGTCAATGTCGACTAACGATCCGAACGACCAATCTTTACACTTCAAGATGAGTTATGGTCTCTATTCAGCCCACGGGTCTGACATTCCAAATGATACCAGCCCAGACCAACGACACCTCAGGGGGTACGTTCGCATTAAAATGACCCAGAATATTATCACCAAGACAACCTTACACAGCGTGCTTGGAATCAGGTTCCTGGACATGTGGCGTCTCGGGGTGAATAGGCACGGTAGGATAGTTTCGCCTAGACGCGGGATTCATCAGTCCTTTGAGGGAACAGCTTGAGCCGTAGACTTGCCAGGTCCGCCAGTGGTCAAACTGCTTCTGGTTGAGGTACTCTCGCCATTCGTCCTTCTTTATCTCCGACCTAAAGTGCGCATGCTGAAGGAGCTCCAGATGGTGCAGAGCATGAGGATAACTTCGAGAACATTTAAATCAGTGTGCGATCGAGGACCAGACAAAACAGACTGTATAAAGCGGGCGTAATCTTTCTCGCGCCAGTATTGTAGGTATTCCAGGTAGTTGACGAACGCTGGCTGATCGAGTATGTTTTGTTGGGCCAGGGAGTATAGATAATAAGGATTCGCAAGAGACTGCACGAATTCGAGCTCTAGCTCGAACCTTTCTCTGTTCACGGCCCTAACATCTGTGGCTGGAGGAGGGGATTCTGCTGTCGCGGTCGTGGACATAGCCATTACCATTGGCCAAGCGATCAACTTTGTTTGGATCCAAAGCCTTCGCCAAATAAACGGTCACGTGGCTGTGACGCGTCAAAATCAGGGTCTATCCGCTTTGCATTTCTTGTCATATCGATTTGACACCCATGTCCGACGAAGACTCCAGTGGCTGGGAACTCACGGAGTCAGATCCTGGTATCTTCACGTACGTGCTCAACCCCATTCATTCCCTATCACCAAAACTGAATACCATGTCAATCATTAGGGAGCTCCTGAAAACGCTCGGTGTTCCGTACATTGTCGATGACTTGTACTCGCTTGATCCAGAGGCGCTCTCCGCACTGCAACCCCTCCACGCCCTCATATTCCTCTTCAAGTGGTTTCCTTCCTCTGGCGAGCCGAGCAGCACCGCGGGCCTGTATGATCCCGATTTTCCCGGCTTCTTTGCACAACAAACGGTCAACAATGCTTGTGCAACCATTGCGGTAATAAATGCGCTAGGAAATATACCGTCGCTCCCTTCCGGTCCACAACTAGCTGATCTAATGAATTTTACGATGGGAATGGACCCTCAAACGTGTGGAATGGCTGTGACCAGTGCGGACTGGTTACGCGAAGCACACAATGCGCTTTCTCCGCCAAGCTCTATCTCGTTAGATGGTCTTGGGCTACCAAAGAAGGCTGAAGATGCTTATCACTTTGTTGTCTATATTCCCGTTATGGGCAACGTCTATGAGCTCGATGGGTTAAAACCATATCCCGTTCGTCACGGCGAATATGATGGATCTGGCGAGGGTTGGCTGAGGAAAGCAAGGTGGGCAGTCGTTGTCGAGCTTTGCCTCGGTGGATTAATATCCGCACAATTAGAGAGGTGATTGAGCATCGGATAAGCACATATCCTACTGGAGCGGTAAGCGAGTTCCCTGGAAGAGATAAACGTGCTTAAATCAATTTCTTTGTTAGTTGGAGTTCAGTTTACTTGCCCTTCGCGACGATCCCCTGCCTGCTCTCAAAGCACAGTTAGAACAGCTACGGCATGCAGGAAGTCATTCAGAAGCCAGTCAGGCCCTTGTGAAGATCAACAACGAAAACTCGAAACGTGAACGCTGGGCTGTACGTCGTTGAATCATCGTGGGATACGAGAAGTTTATTCAACTGCTCTGGCTAGTTCGAAAATAGCCTTCGTCGTCACAACCACATCGGGCTAGTTCACGCGCTGTTAGTGGGTCTGGCAAAGGCCGGGCAACTTTCATCCGCCGTGGAGAATGCGAGGAATGTTATGCGGGAGCGGGTCGCAAGGCGGAGAGAAATGGGCCTTGGTGACATGGACGAGGACTAGTGTGATGTGATTCCAGTATCTCGGAAATGTTCCTTGCGTAGCAACTCCGCGCCGCAGCTAATTCTCTGTCACGGACGCTTTTTCATTCATGGGGTCACGCGTTTCGAAACACGATCTTCGCATTGGAATTCCCACTGCGCAAGTGACAAGGACTCTGAGGATGCTGCGATCATGGATGACGGTCGTCCAGGAATAGCCACTCGACGGAAGTTCCGCTCGTACCAGTGCAAGAATGTCGTAAATATCCTCCACGGAAACAAGAATCTCTCGGTTCGGTAACTCGACCTTCCCGTCCTATCTTTATTATGGCGCGTAGGTTGCTGCGGCCTGCTTGGTGACCTATTTAAATATTCACGTTTACTCATGTATAACTGGTTCCACGCTCATGTGTTTCCGAAAATGGTCACATGGTCCCCTGAAGCTTCTTTCCGGATTCCAATCGATCCGTATATCACCGGCTGCAGGTTGGCTCAAGTCAAGCTTCCTCTGGATGATTCAAGGTTGATGCCGTTCGTCTGACTCCATTAGAAGCTCCCCAGACGTTGGCAACAAGTACAATTACATCAATCATGTCGCTTACAATCAAATCAACCGTCCAGTTGACGTCAGGTTGCTTAGAGTTCAATCCTCTCCACGATCCATCCTGATGGTCAACTGCCAATGTAGGACATGCGATGCCCCTTCTTGGGTTTGGCGTGTATCAGAATTACAACACACGGCCTTCCGTCTTAACAGCCTTTGAGGCCGGTTACAGGTGAGTTTGTGATTCGATTATTGTGAAGTCTTTCAGCACCCGGTGACATCTGAGTTGCCGGTTTATAGGCATATCGATTCAGCCCAGGCGTACAGGAACGAAGCCGCAGTCGGCGAAGCCCTCAGGGAGAGCGGCCTCGCTCGGGGCGACGTATTCATCAGTATGCCGCGCCATATTGAAGAATGCTTTACCATGACGTTTATTCGCCCTCCGTTTGCTAGCCACGAAATGTGTTAGTAAAACGCACGGGTATGACAGCACTCTCAAAGGCGTCGACGAATCGCTCGCACGGTTCGGGTTTGGTAGGGAAATGGAATTTGCTATCACGTCATGTTCGGCAACTCACTCGTGTCTTCTTGTTCAATTATTTCGTTCTTGGAAGATTATGTTGACTTATTTTTGATCCATGATCCACTCTCTGGCACGGAGCGGCGCTTGGCCACTTACAGGGCCTTGCTTGATGCCCAAGGGGCTGGAAGGATAAGGACGGTTGGGGTGTCAAATTAGTCGGTTCCAAAATCTCGTTTCTCGACTCCCTAGCTTACGTTGGACTCTAGCGGTATCCAGCATCTCGAGGAAATCAAGAATGCGGGGCTGCGGATGCCGGCTGTGAACCAAATCGAGGTACGTTCGACTGTTTATTGTTATCAATGGAGGTAACTTATTGCCCTGTACGTAGCTGCATCCCCTGTGCCAACAGCAGCTTATTGTGGATTATTGCCGCGTCAATGAGATCGTGGTGCAGGCCTACTGCCCGATTTTGCGTGGGCGAATGGATCACCCGGTGATTCAAGCAATAGCAGAAAAGGTTTGAATTGTCATTGCCGCGCCGCACCAGCGCCCTCATGCCTGCTATCGTATCGATCTAGCATGGACGAGATCCTGCTCAGATACTCATCAGATGGTCCTTGCAGAAAGGGTGTGTTTTTCATATTAGTTCTGGTCGATTTTTCATTGTTATGCAACACTCTTTCTTGCTTCCACAGATTTGTCCCTCTTCCGAAGTCGGCTACTTCCAGCAGGATCAAATCCAACGCAGATGTGTATGACTTCTTGCTCGATTCAGAGGATGTGACACGTTTGGACAGCCTTGACATGGGGAGAGCAGGGGCCATCAGTTGGAACCCAGTCGATGCACCTTGAGCTCCAGTGAAAAAAATATTTTGGTGATGAATAGAAGACCGAGGGGTGCGATCTCCCGGTTTTGTGTATACAAGGCTCCCCAAAGTCTGCACTGCTATTAGCGACACCGTACCGAGTATTGGACGTGTAGCATGACGGAATGGCTTCGTAATGTTACACCACTTTTTCGTTGTTCCCGAATTCAATCAGCCAACCAAAGCTCTCATAACGAGCGCGATTGATCCGGATTTTAAGTAGCGCCCACAATGCCGGCTTCATGGGCCGCGGAGGACGATCGGCGCGGTGTCTCGGCGACGTTAGAATGAGCTACCGACGTCGCATTGCTACGTAAAGGGACGGATTAACTTGGTACCATCCGCGGGATATTGGGCGATAACTTACCGGCCACCGGTTGCGGTGTTCCGGGGCAGTTCAACCTACTTGAATGTAGGGTCCTACGGGGTGAAATAAACTTGCGAACGGCCCATCATGAAGTTTTGGCCAGGTATTTGACGACACTACAGGCCACGAGGCCCTAACGGAGGTGGCTCGGACCCAGTGAAAATGGCATACAACACTTGAGGTGATGTATCATACTAGGGTTTGATTGAATTGTGGGGGCTTTGGCGGACGCTAGTGACGGTATCCCCGCGGAATGGTCTGCCTCCTTGATGATCTTGTGTCTAATGCCACAATCATTGCGGAAACAAGACTGCTCGGTAGTCCTAGCCATGACACCTTCTGATGGGGTTCTCTTTGGTTACAGCCACGGCTCGGAACAAGGGAACGTGTTATGCAAAGTCATGATGTCGCCTGCGTGTGTCTGGAAACGTTTCTGATCCGACTACTGGCGGCAGGGTAACGGTCAGTTGTGTGGCAAGTATGTGAATAGTATGATAAAGCTCAAAAGGTGTGGTTGATCCTCGGCCCGGGATCGCCGCGGCAAAGTGGCGGTGCCACATCAGTTTCACCCAAGTCTTTTCACATCGCTTCAAGTCAGTTTCTCATCCAGTACTCGCCCTGTCGGTGTAACAGTGGAAATGGACATCCTGTCTCACTTCGGCGCACTCGATGAACTAATTCAACTTGTTTACCAAGGTTTTGATCGATTTATCGTCCTCTCCGCAGTCACCGAGTCTTCCTGGACCGTATATGTCGGCTTAAAGGGACCTGAGGGGAGGTGGTGGCGTGGGTCGTGGTCAGCAGGGGATATATCACACTTTCTCGTTCGTCTAGCGGTCTCCGTTCTTGGCGTTTGATATGGTTCGGCATGTTGACAGCTCCTTTCCTGCAGGGTCCAAAGTCAGGCTCCCAAGTGGCAGAAAGTTTTGCCCATAATCTCTCCGAGGCATTTACAAATGGCGAATTGGGCGTCGGCGACTGGTCACCTGAAGAAGGTGCGAAGATAAACGTGAATTTGGTCTCGACTTTTGGTCCTAAGCATTTCAGTGAATGACTCCCTAGTTCACATTGGGACCTGCGTCAAAAAAACCGGTATACATTCCTCTGGTGGAATTGTCTGCCAAGGAGGCGGCTTCCCACGCGACAACTGTCCTTAGTGCTGTATGAAACATAGACCGTCCTTGCTGAACGATGATAACGCTTGACCAAGATTGCCATCCAAGCCCAATCTCGCAAGTGTCGTCTGTATCCATCCTCTTTTTCTGCCCAGACTACTGTGGCTGTAGGGCCAACCACCAGTAGATCAGGTGCGTCGAATGGACCGCCAAAGCCTTTCAGAGATGAAATAAACCTAGCAACACTTGAAGTCGCCCACGTGCATACTTCTCCGAAGAAGGCACATGTCTCTGAGCATCCGGCAGCGGTTGAAGTCGAAGAAGAGGTCCAAGTTGCTCAACAGAAAATCAAGTCCTTAGAAGCAGAACTGGCACATGTCAAGGCGGCGAAAATCGCCAAGTCAAAATCGCCTCCGAATGAGGGAGAGCCGAGTACGTTGAGAATTCTGCATGGTGCCACGTTTGCATGCTGACCGCCACGTGCCCCTGAACAGAGCCATCGACATCTCGACCGAAGGGAGCGTCACTAGCCAATCCACACAAAAAAGCACGCAAGTATCAGGCGATGGAGTTTGAGAGTGACAGTAACTAGACATCATGTCGCTGATTCACATTCATAGTTATTCAGTAGAACTTCTCATAATGTGTGGGGTTGGGGCTCTGCCTGACTTGGGTAGCAGGATCCTTGTGCATTGCATAATGCATCACAAATTTTGGCTGGTGTGCATCATCAGGTGGTCTGTAGTATGCATAATTTGGAGTTATATTGAGGAAAAGTTAATCAGAAGTTCAATAATCACTCTTGGAACTTCATTGATCAGACAGTATTGGGATTATGTGATTTCAGCTTTATGCATAAGTGTATTCTCATGAATTATTATGCTCAAATTATTGTTAGCTAACATGGTTACTCTGGTACAAATATATGCAAATATCTATTCAGCCTAAGCAAAGCCACCTAGCTGCAGAGTGAATGGCAAAGATTTGCATCAATAAAGGACATATAGTGGCTTAAAAAACTATCTGGATATTTTCATGTTTTCTGATAAACATGATATTTCCTGATGACCCCTTACCCTCACCCTAACATATGAGTGTATGAATGATGTACCTACTCTTGGCTTTCTATAGGTCCAGGAATCAAAGGATTTGGATAGGATCTGATGAAATGGCAGCCATTTTAAAATCATGACTCATTTGGACAGCTTTTTGACTTTATAATTTGGTTACATACATTGGATAATGGTTCTGTTATGTCACCCTTACAGTATGTTACTGATCACCTGACACTATATATACCTTATCATTCCATGTTTATTTTTCACCATTATCATGAAATCCATCTTCTCCTCTATTAGAAATAAAATCATCTCTTGGCTTTCTTGGACTTTCCTCTAGGAAGATTGCCTCCTAAATTGGCCTAGGGAAGTCTACAGTGTGTCAGGTCCTTCAGGCACTCCAGCCAGAGAAAACTAGGCTTCATGGTAGATATCCCTGCTCACTCCTATTAATAAAAGAGCTGTTGTCAAACAAATCATCACTGGAAAGGCCAAGACTGCTGTTCAGGCAATACATTTCATCAATTCCATCATTGATGTTCCTGTCTGCTCTCAGACAGTCAGAAATACCCTTAGGAAAGCTTCATTGAAGGTTGTGGTGAAAAAGAAGAAATCTTTGTTTTCTCAGCAACACATAAAGAGGAAATTTGTTATGGCTGTTCCAGGTAGGACCAGATGTAGTTCTTGAAGACCACCTATGATTGAGTGATGTTGTGGTGACAAAGATGGAGAGGAACAAGGAGTTGCCTAAGATGTGGCAATAAGACACATAGAACAAGAGGAACTACCACTCTACAGTGGGTAGATGACTGTCAAGGATGAGGGATGAGAGTGGTGAGAGATGCCTGAGGAAAGAGGACTTAATGCCTTACAAGAATAGGGACATAATGCCCACAAGAAGTCCAACCCCCTTAGTAAGAGGAGAGTCAGAAGCTAGTTGAGAGATGATCACTCAAGGACAAAGCCTTAGTGAAGAGATGGATTGCATGGATGGTGATGGTACAAGAGAGAACTAGTGTTGGGAACTATTGATGTGACTACCAGGTTTATATAGTAAAGGAGCATGGGAGTGTACTGCCTGGAAAGGGAGTATTATATAGTCAAGTGGGAGAGATGATCTGTAAGTGATGACTAATGGTAGGAGTGTGCTGATGAAGCAAGTGGATTGTGAGAAAGGGGATGGTAGGTGGTGTAGTCAGTGTGAGAAAGAAATAGTGTCTGTGGGGAATCAAATAGTAGCAGTGGTAACACAAGTAGGAAGAAAGAAGAAAGAAATCATAACACTACCCCCTTAGTACCTTTGAGTCTCCAATGAGAACTCCTAATTGTCAAACCCTGGGGATTCCATCATGTTACATTTGGCATTGTAGTCCAGTGAGTAGTCTATGTCTAGGTTGTAATGCAGGACCAGAGATGGCTCTCTAAAGTAGATGTCACAGTGGCAATGTGTCATATCCATCATTCCACTCCTAATCATGCCTCCTCTGCCCATCCTCTGACCTTCTCTGGTCATCTCCAGCCTCCCTTGCACATCATCCACCCATCATCATCATTCCTCCCTTGGAGTTACACCCCAGAGTTCGTACCTCTGCTCGGATTAACCTCAGTCTTACCTTGGATGTCATCAGACTTACTATACATCATCCATATCATTGTCTCTCTTACATGTTTCATCTGTTACTTGACATTTGACATCTGTCATTCATATCCCTAACACTCCTACATGTTTCAGTCATACTTTGACATCTGTCCTCCTTATTCCATACCTTACTCCATCTGTACTTAAGAACTGCATCTCCCATGTATATTCCTTAGTATGAATATTGAACAAGCCTATCTCCTCTTGTGTCCAATTTCCTTCTTCATCTCCTACTGTTGTGAGACCGTCCCCATTAACCTACATTTATCCTAGTCTAGGGTTAGCCTAGCTAGTACTTATGTTCGCTTCACTTTGGACTTCAGTATTTCCTGTACCATAGCACGTGACCCTATCACATGACTGCCATTCCTGTCCCTGGCACGTGACCTAGTCATGTGATCATATATATCATAGTAGCTTACAGACTATTACATATCTATGATATCATAGGGTCTAGACCACTATGTCATAGTTTAGCCCCTTATGTCACCTCTCTCATTACTTAGACATGTCCTTATTTAGTTATCAGGGGTACAGCACAGCATGGTCTGTGCACTGGCCTCTCTGCATATATAAAGGGCATGG
>JBBPJV010000483.1:0-21422 GCA_038088915.1 Sutorius aff. eximius
AGCATGGTGATAATTTGCGCTCAGTATCCAAGATCTACCCACTCAAAGGGCATGGAAATTAGACGGGACAGCCGTTACGTTGTTGTCTTGATCCGAAAGCACTTGCACACTAATACAGATCATCTTGTAGATTGAGCTTGTTCTCCTTCCTCTTGGAAATGACGAACTTGGGCCATTCAAATTCAGCTTTGCTTTCTCTGCTTGAATAACGATCTTATGGACATTGAAATCAACGTTATGTGGTGGTGGATTTTGAACATGTACGTCAGTGCGAGACAATCTTTACCCGGCATTCCAGAATGAAAGCTTGCGATCGCAATCATATCGAGCCAAGTTTGCTCATCGAGCACTTGGTAAAACTCTACGTCTAGCAGTTGTGTTGGGTTGGATGTCACTGCTTGTGGTCAAACCTATTCAAAAGTAGTGCAAAGTGCAAAGCATCCCGCTGCCAGCGAGTGAGCGGCTAGATTGGGGGATGGTCTAGAATTTAGTGTCAGACATAGCCGATACCAGGGAGTCGTAGAACAGTCCAATGAGTGTGTGCAGGAGTTATCACAACTGCATGATTGTTGAGCGTGGTGGTCACCGCAGAACCGTGCAAAATTCAAGCACATGCTGTGGCAGTACACCGCTCAAACGTTCATCGGCTAACCAGCAAGCACTCACCGAATGTTCGGTATTGCTTTCCTTCAGTTACTACCTGACACATGCTCATTTCGTGCAATCAAAAGTCATCGGTCTTACAGGGGGTATAGCAACCGGAAAGTCAACTGTCTCCGCACTGCTTGCCTCTCACGAGATACCAATCATCGACGCGGACCTCATTGCGCGACAAGTCGTTGAGCCTGGCACCCGCGGACACAGACAAATCGTCAAGGCTTTCGGGAAGGGCATACTCACACCCTCTTCTGTAAATCCGGGCTCAGGCTTAGACTCGGATGAACGAGACTGGTGTACACGCCCCATCGACCGCAAGAAGCTCGGCAGCATCGTTTTCAATGACGAAAGGCAGCGTAAAATCTTGAATGGAATCGTACACCCTGCCGTCACACGAGCAATCCTTTGGGGTGTTCTAAAGGCTTGGTTAAGAGGCGAAAAGATTGTTGCGGTAGACGTTCCGCTATTGATCGAAGGCGGCCTATGGAAGTGGATGGGTAAAGTCATTGTCGTGTACTGGTATGCCGCGATTTCGCTCGCGCCCCGTATGCTGCTTCACTGCTGTTCGTGCTAGCTCGCCAGAACTCCAACTCCAACGTCTCATGGCTCGTGATAAATCCACTCGCGCAGATGCATCTTCCCGGCTCAACTCGCAACTCTCAATCACGTCCAAGGTCGCATATGCTGACCTCGTCATCGATAATTCAGGCTCGCTCGCGGATCTCGATGGCGAGGTGATGTCGTGTCTCGGAAAGCTTGAGAGAGCGGTAGGGTGGGGATGGATGGTGAGCTGGGTATTCCCGCCGGTTGGCTTGTTAAGTGCAATTTGGTGTCTTTCTTGGAAAGCACTCAAGAGGAGGAGGAGGAGGTTGTGAGCGTTTTACGGACACGTTTTCAATACTTTACCAGGTCCTGCCACATCATATTCTGCCAGCGCACTCGGGAGGCGTTCCTATCCTCGCCTGGGCTGGGCGTGCGGGTTCTATCGATTGACCCCATGATCTCCAGCGCTCATCCTTATTAGACCCCTCTACGCTGAAACAGCCACCTCGACGGACTTTCCTTTCCTTCCCTTTCTGCCCGTCGACCATCCGACGTTGCCTTATACCTCACTGACTTCACCCACGCCCCCGGCCTGGACTTGATGATAATATAACGTCGGAATGGCGGTTAAGGACGTCGACCTTTGGGGACATGGAGGTTATTCGAGGCTCAAAGTGTTGGGATTCGGTATCTATGGGGTCTTGCCATTTCATTATTATTGTCTCTGTCTTCGTCATCCATGCCATCGCCCCTGTTTGCCTCGTCGCGCCAACTGTGATCAACCCGGACATCATCGACAGAACGTGCCCCATGGATTCCAGAGCTATCTGGATATTCAGTTCAGAATCCCAAGCAACCTCATATTTGATATTTGCCCCGCCCCGTGGTATTGATATTACATTGTTCTTAGCTCAGGTTCAAATCGTTACCGTTGAGATGCTGCATTAATAGTATCGTCCTTGTCGTCGAAGAACATCACAGTCGAGTCAGAATCCGAGTCAGAATAACCATCGCCACCATGAAATCACCATCATACAACATCATACGCGCAATTGCGCAACTATAGTATGCTTGCCTGTCACATTTCTTCGTCGCATTTGCTCGTTCTTCATTGACTGCCCCCACCCTATGCACGAGGAATCCTGAACCCACCGGTAAGGTCCATGACACCATTCTGGTCGTACTTTGTCCTCAACCTCTTCAATTCATCGAGATTGTCGCGGTACAGATCCTCCACGCCGGTCGCCTCTTTGAACGCCGTATTGATGAAGTAGGGGAGATCTTTGGAAGCAGGACGTTCCTCAACGACCCTTGTTCTGAGGATGGACAAGGTCTCCTTCATGGTATCGATCCAGTGAGTGTCGTTTTTCTTGTTCTCCCACGTGAAATACACGATGATGGGGCAGTTCGGCTTGCCTTGTACGTGAGGCCAGGCAGAATTAGTTGCGTTGTCGAACATGGCGCTGGTGAAGGGCCAGAATCCAATGGAGATACGAGTGCCGCCGTGTTGCGACATGTTCTTGGCACACTCCTGGAGAAATCGAGGTACGTGGTCAGTACATTCGAAAACGTACATGGAGTACACTCACATAAGATAGCCTTTCGATCTCGTCAATGATACCTGGGGTGAACTCGTCGACCACGACGTTACCCCACCGACCGCTAGCACAATTGCATCGTCATGAACATGATAACGAGTGTACTCCATATATGGGGCTCACCGTGGGAATTGGCTTATGCCAGGCATCGGTGGCTTCGGGCGGTCCTCAAATGGAATATCAGCGCTGAAAGAGTGGTTTGCAGATATAACCATGAAAGAGTATCCCCACTTACACCTTCACGTCGTCGGGAAGCTCGCTCAGAATATCATATGTTCCATTATGGTAAGAGCGACGTAAGTCGGCCAACAGGTAGGAACTAGGCCTAGGACCCAATGGCGAGGGGACAGACTCTATTGGGATAAAGTTGTCCGTCTCTTCGGAATGAATAGTCATGATACTTGCCATTATCCTCCTGTTGGAGCTTCTTCAGCTCTGCGAATGGGTCTTCGGCAGGGTAGGTGCCGTCATACACACAGTGGACTGTCAGCATTACCTGCAGAACCCGGATACCGCATTAGGGGTCATATTGTCTCCTTCATGCTAAAGCACAGACCTCGGGATTGACAGCACCGGGTTCACTGTAGTGCCTGAACGCAGTCTCGACGTTTGCCTTGTTATCCTGTTTCACAAGGATCCTAAGGATGGCTGCTTTGACTTCGGGAAAATGGTCTCTGAAAGTGAGCGTGAAATCCTAATCCAGTAAAATAAGAAAATATGGACATATGGAGACAAGGAGTAGCGACGAACGTGGAATTCCCCTTGGTCATGAGCTATGAGCGTGAATTCGGTGATGATACCAAAGTTATTGCATCCTCCCTATCAAGGCGAACTCAGATTGAAGGACAGCGCCAAAGTAACATTTGTACTATACCTTGAGAGCGAAGAACAAGTCCTGGTTGGTCGTGTCGCTTGCTTCTACGAATTCACCGTTCGGGAGGACAACCTTGACCGCCGCAAGATTGTCTACCCCCAATCCGTGTTGGCTTGTCTTGACCGAGTACCCGCCACCAAGCATCCAGCCAGTCACTCCGACGCCTGACAGGCCAGAACCACCAACGATGTTGATATCATAAGGATCCAAGGCTTGGTATAATTCTTCGAAAAGGCATCCCGCCCCGACGCGTACGAGCTTCTTCTCCGCATCGATGTCGATCTGGTTCATACGAAGAAGATAGATTTGGATACCATTTTCGCCCACGGAGCTAAATCCGGGGTTGGTCGCGTGTCCACCGCATTTGACCTATAGAATGGGGGGAGACATGCAATCTTTCACCGTTGATGATAACATAGGACCTACCGCGAAGGGAACACGAGTCTCTGCAATAACTTTGACCTAACGCATTATACGTTCAAGATCACTTGGGGAGGTTCGAGTTGAAGAAACCTACGATCGACTGCAGGTCCGCTACCGATCCAGGCTGGACAGCGCAGCCTGCTACTTCCGTACTGCTTTCAAAGTAATGAGTTATGCTGGCTTTATACCCACTTCCGCCTGCGGAACGTTGATAGTCGATGTCAGGCTTCGGAATACATGTCGAACCTGTTATGTTTCCATACCGTAGGGGAAGAATTGGGATCTTCCTTCACTTTCGTCACAAATATACCTGATCTGTGTAATGGCCGATTCAAGCGCAATGTTGGGAGTCTATGCAAAATGAATAGCAGCAGAAATTTAGAGTGGTGCGGACAGAAAAGGTGAAGGTTCATGTACCGGGGCAGGCATGTTGGTTCGTATGGTATCTGAGTGGGAGAGTGAGCGGTATGAGTCGCTTGTGGTCCCACCAAAAATCGGGAAAACGGCGTGTTTATATGCATGTCGCACATAATTGAACCGGTACCCGGATCGATAAGGATGCGGTCACTCCGCACTGATTGCGATCCGAGGAATGGCGCAGGGACAGCCCTGGTTTTTGGACTGTGGTCCCGTCATGTTGGAGCGACCGTGACCGCTAAGTACGACAAATCGGATAATTGAGTACATTCTGTCTTCAAGGAGAAGCGCCCTGAAAATTAAACCCGTTCACGCCCCACGTTCATTTTGGTTAGGCTGGATCGAGAAGCAGCAGATTCGTCCTGCCACCGATCGAATGTTGACCGGACAACGCTTGCCCCATCGCTGATCCTGGGTTGTGCTATGGATGCGTGCGTAGTATCGAAACTACTGCTTGATCGTTGGGTGAATGATAAAGATGTGTTCGAGTAGCTAGGGCTCATTGTGCTTCAAGGGGGTGGTGCAAGGGGGGGTTGGCTTGCCCACGGTATTCCTGTCAATCCGAACAGCCTAACCAAGTGGGGTTGATCTCCGGGCCCGCACTACTCTTTTCCCCGAGCACCATGGCCCTGACCATTGTTCTATCCGAGCGGCCACGAGGCGTAAAAACCTTTTTTGTCATTCCCTTACCGCATGTATTCGTAGATATATCGGCATGTACAATAGTGGTCGGCTCTGAGTTGGGCTCTGGATTCTGATGCATTTAACGTGGCCAGTCCGGGCGCGGATTTACCATCGAACTCACAGATTATGTGGTGGGTAAGCTTATCTCGAATGCACTGTAGTTCGTGAATAGAGCGCAAAACAATAGCACACATGCCAGCTAGATCTCGCTGCCCCAGTCAAACGGAATGGAAGTCCAGGCTCAGCTATGTGATATCGCACACATGTGGATCATGACCTGTTCATCCGAAAGTTAAATTCCGCTAGTTTCGGCATCCTTACTCATTTTACGTCTTTCAAGCCACGGATTAGACTCGGGAGAAGGGAATTCAAACCTGCCCCAGGACGACTTGAAATGCCCTGGTAATGCGAACAGTTTCATGGAATCATTTCTCCATGTCCGATTAGTTGGCAGGGTCTAGGATAACCGCTTTGGAGAAATCAGTGAAGACCATCGCTAAATTGAACAATACCTTGTTAGAGACGTTTGTGGACATGGAGATCACGGACAGGCAGCCGGGTTGGGTTGGGCTGGGATATGTATCAGTCATTGTGCTGATTTCGAAAACGAACCCTGATTCCAGTAATTCTACGTCGAAGAGTCATGTCTCTAAACCGCAAGAGCAGGAATTTCTGGGATAAGGAGTGCAAACCAAGAAGCATGGAGGTACTCTGAATCGTGGGTATAAAACAGACGGGGTCCAGGGAGGGTGTAGTGATGGCATTGGTCGCGCACGGTTGGAGTGGACGTCTCCCCTTGCTAAGACCGTAGTGGTGGAGTGTACGTTAATGTTTGCGACAAGTCGCTCCATCTGCCGTGCCCTGGTCGCGCATACAACTCACTTGCGACTATTCAACCATCCTTCTGTTCCCTCATCGTTAACTGCTGTAATGGCGCAGACTAGAAGATCGACTCGGCTGGTCGCAAAAGACGAGTCCAAGGAGAAGGTAACTGATGAAAGCAAACCGCCGATCACGGGAGAGCATACGAGGCGGCCACTCAAACGCGCAAGGAAAACACACCAACCAGACGAAGGGATATCGTCGATGGTCGTTGCGGAGCCTCAAGGGCTTGAACGTGAGTCACAAAGAACCCAGATTGCCTTGCTACATTGAGCGGAACTGCACGCAGAGAACGACAGGGATGCAAGTCCTACGAAGCGACCACGCAAAGCCCCTCAACAAAAGGAACACGCGAGCACCAAGCCATCTGACTTCGCCTCGCGCGTGTCTTCGGCGTGGAAAGTTGGCGCGCACGTTTCTGCGGCTGGGGGTGTGGAGAACACGATCGTGAATGCGGCGCGTGTGAGGTGTGTTTTGTTGCTTTTTCGCCATGCACTTGGTGATAACGGCTCAACAGGGCCAACGCATTCGCTCTATTCGTCAAATCGCAACGCAAATGGGCCTCTCCACCCCTAACGGACGGACATGTCGCGTCCTTCAAAGCACGCATGGAAGAGTTTGGATATGACCCGAAGCACGTTCTTCCACATGGAAGCTACCTCATCAATCTTGGAAACCCGGACGAGTGAGTGCCATATATGCGGATAGCCACTTTCTTGGGTGTAATGTACGGTCTCAGAGCGAAACGCGAGAAGTCGTACGAATGCTTCCTGGATGACCTTCAACGATGTGAACGACTCGGCTTGATGTTCTACAATTTCCAGTGAGTTTCCATCCCTGTTCTTTCGTTGGATGACCTCATATATGCTTCTGCAAAGCCCAGGCTCTACGGTTGGGAACGCGACGAAAGAAGAATCGATATCACTCATAGCTCAATGTTTGAACAGAGCGCATAAAGAAACTTCGTCCGTAGTAACCGTCATCGAGAATATGGTAATTGTCATGTCTTGTCCCCGTCTGCTCTCTCGTCGTCCCCGTCGCGCAAAATACGGAGGCGGTGCTGTTAATATGCTTTCACTAGTCCGGTGCCAAGAACATCATAGGTTCCCGGTTTACAGAGCTGCGAGATATCATTGAACAGGTCGAGGACAAGTCAAGAGTTGGGGTGTGTCTTGATACGTGTAAGTGGTTGGTTCAACATGAAACTCAATATTTGACATATCACGGATAGGTCATTTATACGCAGCCGTGAGCGATCCCGTCCCTCGTTTAAACACCGGCGTTGATGTGACCTGGTACAACATAGGGCTATGATATCTCGACGAAAGCGGGTTGGGAGTGAGTTCTGTCTTCGCATGTGGAAGACCCTTTCTTACTACTGTGCACCTCTACTCCTGGTAGGGCAACAAGTGGGTCCAGTTGCACGCTGATTCCACGCGTCGTAAATTGATGTGGACCCTATAAACAGTGGCGACATTTGACGAGCAAGTCGGACTATCATACCTCCGTGGAATGCACCTGAATGACTCGAAGACGCCTCTTGGATCAAAGAAAGATAGGCACGAGAACATCGGGCTGTACGTACTCATGCACAGAGACGTCGTTCTGGCTGATCTCGTTCTTTTGATGCATCCCCCTTCTCGGACTCATTTCCGGACATCCCAACAGAGGTACACTCAAGCTGTCAGCATTCTTCACGATCCTCTCAGACCCTCGGGTTCAAAACATCCCTCTCATACTCGAAACGCCAACGTTCGAAGCCATGGAGGTCTGGGAGTGTGAGATCAAAGTGTTAAATAGGTTGTCGGAAATCGGGGCGGGTTTAGAGGCCGGCACAAACGGAGATGGCGCACGAAGTCAGAGGATACTAGAAGAGTTGGTGGATGATCTCCGAGACGTCATCCGGGAGTACCGCAACCACAAGGAGAAGGTCGGTAAGAAGAGTACGTCAAGCATGTCCAAATCAAAGACAAGCGCAAGAAAGCGCAAGATGGTAGATGATGAAGAGGAGGACGAGGCTGATGAGTCCAGTGATGTAGAGTCGTGCACGGAGCGCTTCGAGTAGGTGGTGCGAATGTGGTATTTTTATCATATCCTCATATTTTCTCTTATATGCACTGATTTTACCTGGCTAGCCAAGGTTAACACATCGCAGAGCACAGATAGCACGATTGTGTCAAACAACGACACGTAATATGGTAACACCTGATTGAGCTCGACGATGGCGTGATATCCTGGGCACGTCTGCCATTTGTCTCCAACCGCCATTTCTTAGAGTTCGAATATCGATTGGTGTTCCAGACAGTCTTCCCTTGGAGGCGCATTGTTCTTGCACTGAGGGCAGGAGACAGTCTCGCAGTTGCCACACGTGAGATCTCGCTTCCTGTTTCCTGACTCGTTCAGGAATGCAGAGCATCTTGGATTGGAACAGTGCACCCGTGAATTCAGCAAGAGTCGAGTATTCGCGACGCTTGGTAATGAATCATGACTGGAGAGAGCTCGAAACGAACCTGAAAACGCCGGATTCCAGCGGGAATGATTGACGGCAGCACCGCAGCGATCCTCGTCGTGCAGATGCATCTCAGCTGGGTTCGCGAGACAACCTCGACAATAATGGGCGTGCAAGGGGCTTGAAACGAGCGGCTCGTGACGACGTTGTCCGTGCAAATGACACATTCGAAACCTTCATCAACGCTTCTGAACTTTGATGTCAATTATATCTGCATTCAGAGAGTGGAACCCCACTTTCAAAATTGACGAAGGACGGTTCTGGCGGCCGCCGGGGCGCCGATGTCAGCATTTTGCATGTTCACATTGATGGCCACCATGTGCGCCTCCGTGGTATTGCTGGTACGTCCACGGCGCACGGTAGAATGTTCCCTGCAAACAGTCAATGGTGGTGGTACAAACCAATGCTCAAGGCAAATTGGGAGTCGCGCAGGACAGCGATCGACGCATTCAATGAGGCAGCCTGGAGGTCGAATGCAATTTCCCCGTCACTGTCGTCGAGTACCAATTCTGCAATCAGAAGTTCCGGTGCGGTGTCGAAACCTTCCCATTCGCAGCTCTGGTGAGACTCGATGGCAGAGCTTCTGGTCAGGCTCATGGTGGTGGACAAAGGGAACAAGGGTGTGTGCAAGGCCTCTCCCATACGAATGGATCATACAAGGGGATGACCCATACTAGCAATCCAGCCAATGACGTAGATTAGGGGTAGTTTACTGTGTTGGTCCCACGGATTAGCCAACACAGCCACGATCACCTTTCCTGCTCTCGCTGGCAGGTCAACCTCACATATGTCCGCGCTCGCTCGGGGAACTCGCTTAGTACCACGTCGTATTTTCTTCTCTGAACGACGCACATATGCAACGTCCACTCAGCCTCCTCGACCACTGCCCCCCACAGAGACCTTTTCAGCCCCGTCGAATCCGAGGCCTTACTATACCCGTCCTTCTCCGCGCCGTGACCTGCCCAAAATACAGGTATGACTGTACTATTCTCGCCTAATGAGTATATATACTAAAGCGCATTCATACAGAAACGATGGCCATACATTCTCGCATTTGCTGCCCTGGGAGTGTCAGGATGGGCTGCGTTCCTCTTCATAGCGATGAACCAGGAACGTTTCTCGAGTTCCGTCGTTCGTCAAATATTGCAAACGGCACGAGAAGACAAGGCGTTGCAGGATGCCTTGGGTGACGCCATACGGTTCGAGCCAGCATGGTATCTTAATGGTGATCCCTGGGTTAACGGTTCCGTGTGTCGCGTTCACTTTCTTTCTTGTCGCTTGATTTTGATGTCGTGCTTTTGACAGATTAACCTCCCGCAAGGTAACGTCGACGTGAGCTTTCGACTAAGAGGTCACCGAGGTTAGTTGACCGTTTCTTTGTTTGGACAGTGGTCTTGAGGTCACTCCAGGCAGCGGAACACTATACTTTACCAGCATTCGCAAGGCGAAAGGAGAAACGTTTACACCCCGTGCGTCTTGCCTTGTCATTCAGGGAACCCTTGGTGACCCTTGCTGTTTTGCAGTGCGATTCAGGGTTATTTGTGATGATGGCAGGGTAGTTAACATTATCCCACAGTCCGCTAGCGTGTCTGGATCGCAGTCACAATGATGCTATTCTCCCTTCCGTCCCTAGCAACAGAGAATGCTCAAACTTTATTCCCAACTCACCATTAGTAACAAGTAAGGCACGTTCAGCGCGTGATCAACTGGTACGAGTGTTTTCAGTGCTCAATACAAACATCCATAGGACTGGTTTCGGGCCATGGCTGTCTGAAAACGTGAGCTAGCGACTTGGCAGAATTACGTTGTCCGATGCTTACTGTTGATACGCGGGCTATGATATCGTAGAACGCAAGGCGGCCCGATTGAGTTGATGTTGATACCTCGAGATTGCAAGCGCAAGGGCTCACCAGCATACCACCATGGGGTTCTGATGAACGTTGATCAAACACTGACGTTCTTGGATGACACATGTTCCGACATTCCAAATCGCTCGTCTGGTGACCGGCCTACTACCACATCGCATCAGGATTGGATAATTTATAAATGATAAGGCTATGGCATTCGAATGACCGCCGATCATTTATCAGTAGGAATGCACCGCCCGTGCATTCGCTGACTCGACATGGCCCATCTGCGCCCTGAGGAAAGGTGGCCCAAGGAAAGCATGCCAGTTGCCGAGCATGAACAAACGTCATATTTATGGAGTCAAGGCTGTGGAATCGTGTGACGTGTCAACACCTGTGCAATGCCAAGAACTTGTCTGGTTGCGGTAACATGCGTGCGCTATCGCACGGTGTGATAAGTACGCGGTCAGACCAATCACGATGAGCAGCCAAGGCACGAACTTTGCTGGTACCTGCCTAGGCTGTGTAGGGATTGCGTAGTCGGCCAAATAGGGTTGGGTTGGATTAGCATATAAAGGCGGACGTTCGAAATCTTCAAATCACATTTGACATCACTCATCAATGAACAACATCCAAGTATTGACGATCGGAGGGTCGAGGAACATTGGCTACTTTTCCTCCGTAAGACTCCTTGGTATATCCAGTAGCCACATGTTTTGCGATGCCCTTACTGACAAACATGGTGATCAGACTTGGGGGCCACCGTTACCTTCCTCTTGCGAAGGCCCAACGTGTTTGATAACGACGAAACAATCCAAAAGTATGTTCGTGCAGGCAAAGCAAGACTTGTTCAAGGCGATGCGCTAGTCAAGGAGAACGTCAAGCATGCTTGGGCTGCCGCACAGGGAGAGGACGGCAAACCTGTCGACTTTCTCGTGTTCACCGTCGGTAAGCTGGGTCGTTTCCTTGGAGTCATTCGCCCGTCCGATCTCATGCCCACCGCCCGACAGGGGGTCTACCTCATTTCGAACTCACCAAAGGTTTCCTGGTCTCGCCTCCTAATCTCGTCACCCAATGCCTTCTCAACTGTCTTGAAACCCTTCCAACACCTCGCCCCAACATCATCGCTATCACCTCCGCCGGAGCCACTCGCGCAGGCCACAAAAAGCTCCCATTTCTGCTCAAGCCACTCTATAACTACTTACTCCCTTACCCGCACGCAGATAAACTCGGTGCAGAGGAGGTGCTTGCGCATTGTGCGGGCTGGGAGTGGAAGACGGAGGATAGTCCAGGGCCGGAGGTGCTCGGTGGTGACTGGAAAGCAAGCGCGGACTTGCCTCAACCAGGGACATTGAAGAACGTTGTCGTGATACGGCCAGCGCTGTTCACAGACGGGGCGTGCCGCGCGGATACCTCGAGTGGAGAACCCTACAAGGTCGCAGAAGAGGACCTCGTACGGCCATGGACGGTTTCGAGGAAGGACGTGGCACATTTCTTGGTTGAAAAGGTAGTCAGGGATTGGGGCGAATGGGCGGGGAAGCGTGTCTGTATTGCTTACTAGGGTTTCCTTTTGGCTTGCTGTGGGGCCATGCAGATCTGGAAGTATGCTATGCGTCATGACCATGACTCGGTTGAATGTAGGAAGCTGTACGACAAGCTGTTGGTCCCAGAGAATCAAAATGGATATTATCGTTTTCTTGATTTGAAAAACGGCCCACAAAGTGCATGGTTGGTGCTATCGTGACTGTGTTCGCGATGGCCTAGTGTGAAGAGGATGTTCTATCGCCTTTGATCTATGAAGATGTCAGGCTGGTTTAGCCATCGAGGGGGCTGTGGGTGTGGGGAACAGGAAGATAAAGCGCAGGCTAGAGTAACTTGTAAAGTTGGTACTATAGTAGGTTTAAATTCAAACGTCAGGTTGCTTGATCATCGGGTATTCAGTGTCAAGATCATATGAACTATGACATGCACTGCGATCAAACTCGGGCAAGTTCTTACCCGAGTTCAGAGCTGTCCCAGCCAGTCAAGCGCGATCGCCAAAAGAGCCTGTGCCAAGTGTGACAATGCGGACCTGGTGTTTTGTGCGAGAGAAGACTACATTTGGCTCGAGAGGCTCACGATCAAAATAACGGATGCGGACGTAAACACGAGCTATAGAAAACGCCAATCTATGCCGACTCTTCCAAAGCTCGTATCAGGATTCATCGTCATCCCGGTCGCCTATGCCCACTCGACACACATCATCTATGCCCGGGCCCACCTCTCTAAATCTCAAGACAAAATATACCCAGAAGGGAGGACGCTCTTCCTGGTCAACCTCCCTGTCGATGCCACGGATCGCGAAATCTCGCTCTTTTTCAAGTCTTGCGGGACGGTAGAACGGGTGGTGTACGACCGAAACCAGTCGCGTGAGGAAGAGGCAGGTGCAGGCGTAGACGCGGAGGCAGACGGAGTGATCGAAACCGAGGGCGAAGACGAAGCGTCATCGTCATCGTCGAGTGAAGACCCGCAAACTCAATCCAAAAAACGACGAACACTGAAAGAGAGCGCCCCACCAAACGTCGTCCCCCTCCCGCCCGTTCTCACACGCGCCCTCCGAACCACGGGCGGCGTGGCCCATGTCATCTTCCTCGATGCTTCATCGCTCGAAAAAGCCCTCGTTCCGCCCACGAAAACCCGCCGTTGGCCGTCATCTGAAGAGCCACGGGGTCTCGCACACTATGCAGCGTTGTACGACGCACAAAGACCACCACTCGACGTCGTGAAAGCACACGCAGACACTTGGATGGAACGGTTCGAGTTTGATTTGGCAAAGTCGAAGCAAAAGTCGGCTTATCGCAAAGGAGAGGCGATCGTGGACGAGGATGGATTCACCCTCGTGACGAGGGGCGGGGCGTATGGGCAAACGCTTGGAGGCGGTGTTGGGGTCGCAAGTAAGGCATTTGAGAAGGCAGGGCAAACGGCGAGCAAGAAGAAGAAAGGACCAAAGGAAAAGGAGACGTTCTATGCCTTCCAAAAGGCAGAGAAACAGAGAAAAGGTGGAATAATGTTTGAGTGGTGATGCTCTATGTTCTGACTCAAATGTCTTCGCTTTTCTAGCGTTGCTGGATCTAAGGAAGAACTTCGAGGGAGACAAAGCCCGCATAGAGAAGTTAAAGGAGTCTCGGCGTTTCAAACCGTACTGATCACTGATGCTGATGTATCAGCGTGGTGCAGTCGTATTCCCACTTGACTGGATGAATGGCCATTGATCATTTTCCCCCCAGTTTCTGCATGGAAGATGTTATATGATAGTTACCGGGCGTGCCACTTCGTATTTCAAGCATCAAGGAAGGCCCATGCGGAACGAAGATGGTCAGACAGCAAAGAATCCCAGCGTTTAGATAATATAAACTTCTGTTGACATCCGCTCGCATGTGGCATACGTGGCTACCTCCTTGGGTGCATTCTACAATCGAGAGCAGTGACAGTGTTCCCCCCACTTTGACCCGCAACCATAACAAAACTCTTGCCGACACCGACACCGCATATGTGCACAACCAGAGGCACGTTCGACTATTGCTTTGCATTTCGGACAGGTCTTCCAGCCATTTTTCTTGGCAAGGGAGCGGACCCCGCGACTCAGGTTGTCATCGCAGCTTTCTCCCGGATGTGCGCGATCCTTGCATCCCGAACAGACCTCCGTGTTGCATTCTGGGCACGACATCACGCACGGTGTGGAAGCAGGTGATCTACCGATGAAATTTGAACATGACTTGTTAGGACAATAAATGCGGAGTTCGGGAGGAGTAGCTGCCTCTGCGCACTTGACAGAGAAGGTTGAGCGGAGTGGGCCGGATAGGAAACTTAGGAAGGTGTCCATTGGAAGTTGCTGTTGGCAACATTGCAAGGGAAAGAGTCCTTCGTCGTTACTAGCGACTTCGGCCATGAGGATTACACACTGGCGGCAGATGAAATGGCCGCAGGGCCCGTTGAGACAGGCAATACCTTCAAAGGTATCACGGCAGGCAACACATTCGACGCTGCCGGGATGGTGAGTCATCCGTTGGATGTCATAGACACGATTCACTACCTGGCATGCTCCCGCTTGCTCATCCGGACCTGAGTAGTGTTGGCCCCTCGTCTAGAAGGCCATTCGGGCTGAGGCCGCGCAGCTGCCATATTGGCCACAAGGAATTTTTCTCTGAGCATCAACTCGAATGATGAGTAATACACGACGTCAACGGGGAAGATAAGGAGCTCACAACAACTCTACAAAAGCCACTTTGCGCATCTCCAACTGTGCTGCTGTCGGCGGCGGAAGCGATTCCCCGCGCTGCAATGCGAGCGCTGCTTGGTAGTCATCCCGTTCGCCCGTATCCAATACTGCCAGACGCTGGAAGAAATACGACTGGGCATCTGATTCACGATTGTTTTTGTTTGACGATGAGCCCCTTCCAGGATGTCCGTAGAACGGAGAGCTGAACATATGACTTGCCTTCCTTTTTCGACTCGCTACGGCCAAAATGCAGAATGGGGAACCACTGAGTAGGGGATGCTAACTTGGCAAGTACGAAACCCATCGTTCTCCGTCTCAGTCGTCGTCGTAGAAAAAGAAAGGGGGGCGACGAAACTTCATATGGTTTTGTAGAAAACGTCCCAGGATAATTGTGGCATCCAATTTAATCACGATAGGGGTTTGGTCTCGGGGGGTCCGTGCGATGACATGGCAGTCGTATCTCTCTGTCGTAGTCGGTTAGAGGACAGACTCAAAGTTTTCCGGAGCCCTGCATGTATAACAATATTCGGAGACTTGATTGTTTACAGGATATCAACCGTAGGCCATCTTGCAAGCGTACAATCTGTGACGATCCCCTAACCCCACTTCGGGGTTACACTTCTATCAAGTGATTAACGTGTGGCTGTGCCTTGTGTTGCACTTGCACTGAAACTCGAGTGTAACAATCCTCCTGCTATGGATGATGAAAGCGCGGAAATCGAGCTAGTAAGCTTCACGGCCAGCGCGCATTCAATTTTGACTGATCTCCGGCCCATTTAGCTTGAACAGAACTTGAACAAGTCACACCAGATATCGCAACGGATGATATGTGGGTGGATCGACCTCTGCTCGCCCTGATCCAGCCTAATCCCAGTAGCTATATTGACCAATTTCGATTCCCGTTTGGTCAAGTTGGAGAAGTCGATACTTCCTCTATATGCTGCAACCCAGAAACTCAACTTCCGATCGCACAGTATGCATTGAGACTCGTGTTTGAGGTGTCCTTCTCAGAGATACGAGCAGATATCGATCGCGCGCTTTTGAAGATTGACGAGGTGGCCAGTAGCCATGAAGGGATTGCTGAAGAAGAAGGTCTCATTCTGCGGGGGTTCGCGTTCCCTTGTTTGTGTCTAAGCACTGTCTTGATGTGAGCTTTCCCCAGTCCTCAGGCTGGACAACTGGACCTATACATCGATACCCTCGCGCGTTTGAATGCGGCAATTGCATTCAAATCGTCAGATGATGATTCTCGCGAAAAGGTCTTCGCCCTGCGTTATGTTACCGCTTTGATGCTGATCGGCTACCATTGTCACGTCCACAGGCCCGGCTCGTCGAGACTGGTGCAAAGAAGCTGACACAACTGTATACAAAACTTGTCGCTGAAGGATCGTCAGGTTCGCCGCCGATAGCAGGTCTTGACTTCACTCCGGCGACATTCCCACCAGCGCTACTCGCCCATCTCAAACCTCTCGTGGCATTCTTGCGCAGCCTTCCCTTGCCCTCTACCCACCCATCACATCCTGCTGGTCAGATCATCCTTGCCACCCTGAGGGAGGCACAGCGTGGTTACGCTGACATGCGCGGGACGTGGAATCGCAAGTCACTCGAAACGCATGCGAAGCGAGTCGTCGACCGCGCTGAAACATTGGACGGTGTCATTGCAGGCAAAGAGTTTGGGACCTGGGTAGAAAACCTCCTTCGTATTGCAGAGGTAAGGGGCTCGTTTGTGGTTGCTTTGTGCTGATTGTAATCTATGTAGACCGAGTACCGCCTCCTTACGGACCTCGCGCCGCTAACCATGCCTTCTCTCCTGGCATCAACCTATGATACCCTTCTTTGTCCCCTCCTAACACTTTTCACAGATACGCTCTCCTCATTAACTGCCATCATCAAACGCTCTCTTCACAAATACACTTTTCACGCCCTTGCCACCTATACTGCCCTTTCCGCGTCGCAGAGTCGTTGGGAAATCCTCATGACAAGGAGGGGTGAAGGGCGGAGAGACACGAACGAGTTACGAGACGGACTGAACACTGTTAGGAGCGTGTGTCTAAGAACCTTTCCAGAGTTTTTGGCCGATTTGAAGTTGGCGGCTACGGGCGCTGGAAAGGGTGGAGAATTAGGTGTGAGTCTGGCTGATTTCACTGTCTCCGTAAGCGTCCCGAATTTCTTTCACTGCTCCAAGTTGGTCCCCGTTGACTTGTGTCAGACCGTACAGTATCTGGATAGAATTCCAGAGGTACAGGATGCAGTTGGGGCAGCACTTCTCGCACTAGGAGATGGAAACTGGAAGATGGGTGAGGGAAAGCAAGTCGGGAAAACTCAAAAGGTTTCGACGATCGAAGTGACGGAAAAGGTCGTCCTTCAACACTACACCTGTCCGTCCTTCCTTCTTCTCTTCTTTTTTTTTCCCGACCGCTCACGTGCGATTCCTTTCAAAGTCGACATCGTGAACACGACTGTGAACAGCTTGACCAACCTGTCCCGCACACAGCGTCGTGGCGCATTTGGGTCTATATTCCTACTCAACAATATCTCCTATTTCTACTCTCGCCTCGTGTTGAAACCGACGCATCCGGGACTGGTGGAACTCGTCACCAAGCCCACCGCAGATGCACTCATGTCGGCTTTCCGAACTGCGAAAGCAGGCTACTTTGATGCCAACTTTTCCCCTTTGATGCAAACTCTGAGCGAAGACCGCGAAAAGGAAAAGGTAGGGAGTAGCGCGTGGAAAGCGGCCACGAAGGAAAAGTTTACGCGCTTTTATGACCTTTTGGAGGAGGTTGGGGAGAGGCATCGGATGGCGAAGGTGTTGGAGGAAGAAGGGGAAGGAAAGAAGGCGATCGCGGAGGAGGCGGTCAAGCTCGTCGTACCGAGTTTACAACGGTTCGTCCAGAAGCAGAGGGACAAGGAATTCAGCAAAAGTGATGTTTGTTTTACTTTTCTGATTCGTCTTCGCTGACGTCCCTTCCGTCTTGTAACAGATCCGCAAAAGTGTGAGTATGAGTGTTGTGGGTGTGCTTGCAGATGTTGATAGTTTAATTTACAGATATCAAGCTGTCCGTGGAAGAGGTGGAGACACAAATACGCGCTTTCTACAAGTAAAATTTCGGCGAGTACGTTACTGCATGGAAGTATATAATCTACGATCCACAAGACTTGACGAGATTCGGAGACTGGCTGCCTCCCTTCATCACAACGAAGACCTACAACAGCACATCGATAGCCTCGTGAGCGATACGACTGGTCGGCTGCAAGATGGACAATGGATACAGATGAACTAGATCATCGAGCCCAAAGGCAGGGTAAACACCCTCTCGATTACACCATATTTCCAACAATATAACTTCAGTACTCGCACCTGCCACAATATCCACATTCTTTGTCACACGCGGTGAAATCTCGGTCGTCTTTATCCTCATAGTCCAAGTATGACGACACCATTTGTGAAACACACCCACGCTTTTGCGCAGCCTGCATCACATCCTGAAACCTTTCCTCCCCGAAGATGGGACGAAGCTCCCTAGCATAGTCCTCCACCCACTTGAACGATGGAAGGCGTTGCGTACTCTCTTCCTCCCCAACATCATCAATATCGTTGACCCGAATGATGACGACCATGTCCGGGATGAGACATTGGAGAAAATTGAAGATGTCACGGAGGGGAGGTTCCACGTCGACGTAGAGGTATGCGTCAGCGTACCGATCTTTTTCCGAACCGATCCCTCTCCGTCTCCGAGCATTGAAAAGTGCTGATCCCTCAAACATGCGCTTCCATTGTTGGACGAGAGAGGGTTCGGACCAGGCACTGGCAGTGCGGGGAAGACGTAGTTCTACACGGGTGTGCCTGTCACCCCCGTAAGATGGCAAGGTGCGTGTGTAGCTCAGGCACGCGAGCGAGGCATCTGTGGGTGATCTCAAGGCATCGGTGAGTGGGACAAGGGCCGGAGGAAATGTGGACAGTACCGTTTGTTTCATGCTGTTCCCAGCCAAGGTCGGTGAGCTGCCTGACCCGTTCGAGGAGGAGACCGTTTGCACGATCGTATGCCTCGTCGCGTTGTTTGTCATCCAAGGGACGTGGGGTCCACGCGAGTCTCCTGGGTTGGTGGAAGTTCTCGTCGAATCTCACGTACGGGCCTTCTCCACCCATCTTCAAGGGCTGGACTGGAGCCTGAGGGTCAGAGAGATGGCGCGGGTGAATGATTATTTGCTGGGCGTCCGACTCGGAAATCTTCCTTTCTGGGTATAAGTCAAGGGCACTTATCCAAACATCCTCTGGCAGAATTCAAACGACCGGGACCGTCTGTTCAGAAGAAACACTACTCTGACTAGAGATTGCTATCTCGAGGATGCGGAAAACACTTGGCGTACAGACAAGAAGTAAAACAAAAACACGGTCCGGGACAGAAAGTGATCGTATATGCTCGACATATCCGACAGTATGAACGTAGCTCACCAACGCTGCTGTTGGGTATCTCCATCCGCCCTCCCTCACATCTTCTCACTTGCGCCGCACAAGCCGAATCCCATGGTCCTTGATGCCCAATGTCAACATAATATCCGCCTGGAAAACGCGTTCCCGCCATTCATCCACGGTTTCTACCTGCCCATTCGGACGCTGCGCCAACAGGGGTTCTACCCGCCAGTCACGGAGTAGGTGCGCCAGGAAACACACGGCTTCTGTCGTCGAGTACTTGCGGCCGATACAGGAGCGAGGACCTGATGTTTCAAGCACGAGGGTCGCTTCAATCGACGTTAACGGATCGTGCGCTCGCTGGGACGCACCAAAGCTGAACCCGATAAACTCCCCTCCACCTTCCTTCGTGTCCGAGCCTTGGCCTCCCTTGGGATACCATCTTGAGGGCCGGTAGACCTCCGGGTCGGAATAGTATTTTGGGTGATAATCTGGAGAACATGATCGAGATGACGATTGGTAGGATGAAAACAGTCGTACGATCGCGCACTTACGCATGCCGACGATGTCGATAATAACCTTTTAGCATTGGTTTGCGTTAATGTCAAGGAGATGGGATGACCATAACGGTTTACCTGGGCACCTTTCTTCAAGACCAACGGTTTCGGTTGGTCGTTATCAGAGACGTTGAGGGCTACATCACTCATGGCTTCGCGAGGGACAATTGGTCCAGGAGCTATAATGATTGAATTTAGAGAATGCAGATTATGGACCTAATTAAGTGACTCACGAAACATTCGAATACCTTCGTGGTAGGCTGCAAGTATTTTGTCAAGTTTGCCATAATCTTCAAAAAGCTGAGGGTTCAGGACCCACGTATTTGGTCAGTGGATTGACCCGACTCGAAATGTATGTCTACTGACCAGGGTGTCGTCGTCCCTGCCTTCTGTCACCTCTCGTACATGTGCCGCAAGTTCGTCTTGAATGTCGAAATCCAGAGCCAGAAACGCAAGCGTTGCTGCCAAGGCGTGGGCTGTCGTATCTAAGTCCCAGGTGAGCGCATTAACCCATCCGGATGAAAAGATACCTACCGTGGCCAGCATACAAAAACGAGAATATATCGCCAATCTAGGAGGGGAAAGTATGAAAATCGTTTCTACAGAGAAGCGAACTCAGGAGCTAACTTACTAATTCATCGTCAGTAAGGCCCCTCTTGCCTCCCATGTTCTCCGAAGCATGGATCAAAAGTGAGAAGAGATCCTTTCCGGGAGTGTCCCCGTTGGCCGCTTCGGACCGGATACTCTCTCGTATCGTATTGACTTGGGATCGCATATATACGCGCATGGTGTCGTAGGCTCGGCGCGTGCGTTGCACCCTGGAGTAATGTCAGAAACAATCATGCTCAACCTTTATTTCTAGATCTCCTGACCACTCGAATGGCAGTTTCCATGCCCAAGAAGGAAAGAGTGGAGCAAACATGAGTGTGTCTGCGATAATGCCAAGACATTCTGGCACACTGGGTTCGTCTCCTTCAGTCGGTGGCTGAGACCACGTCAGCGGCCCCCCGAACCCAACGGACGTAAAGATGGTGAGCGAAAACTGTGATGGGCCGGATGTGCGGATTAGTCATGAGCGTTGATGAGTCTAATCCTAGAGGTAAAAAGAGAGTACCTTGAACGTGACCGAGTCGATGCTAGGCACGTCAACGACGTCTTTCGAGGTCCAGCCTTGCGCGGTTGTCATTTCCGCAAAGAGTTTGCGTGAGGATTCCCAGACAGCGGCATACCTTGGAGTTATGACTCAGCATCCCAGTTCCCACAAAAAACTTGGCAGCATCTACATACGTGTCATTGTTGAATGCCGGACTGGCGATTTTTCTGTGTTTTCGCCATCGCTCGCCGAATGCTTCGACGATATTTGGGCCCCAAAACCTGTTTGTCGATTAGATAAGATGAATTTAATATGAAGGGATACCATGGAGACTGACGAAAATGGGCCATTGAAGGCCGGGGACTTGTCGAACGCTTCCAGCCCTCCCGCGAGCACTTGCTTTCCTACTTCCAGGGATCGAGTGAATAGCATCGGGGTACCATAAAGGAACGGAACGAATGACACGGTATCACTACCAAAGTGATTATAAACTGACACAGTTATTGAGTATCCCAAGGAAGTAAATGGGGCTAACGCGTCACGCACAATTTCGATTCTTCCGCCATTTCCATACGACCACAAAACCTAGCAGAGACGCATGTTCAACAGACGGAGGGCAGCGAAGCGGGTCAGAGGGCTCTCACTAGGGTTCCACCACGAAACTGG
>JBBPJV010000484.1:0-21402 GCA_038088915.1 Sutorius aff. eximius
TGAAGCCAAGGACATCAAGTCACATTCCTAGGTCACTACTAGGACCTCGCTCTCTCCAGAGACCATTCGGCCCCCTGTCAACTTCTGTACCTGGGAGCTTGGTACCTCAGGAGATTCTAGTGACTAGGATCTGCGACCCTCACAAGACTCTACTAGTGAACATTGGTTAGTCCAACTACCCATCTCACTCAGTCCTATGTTCTGTTCCATCAGACAACACTACAGTTACTCAGACAATGTTTCCTCCATGCACTGTTGGCAAGAGTCTTCACCATGAGCCCAAAGACTCATCCTTATCATGAGTCCAAGGACCACTTCCTCACTATGAGCCCAAGGAAGTGGAGAAGACCAACAGACTCATATGATCACCTTGAACAGTTGGAGCAGCATCTCCTGCATATGCTTTGCTCTGGAATAACAAGGCCTGTATTCTATTTGGCTTGTTTCCCACTGCATTTCCAACAGTAAGTACCTCTTGCAAGTAAGTCACCAGCACTTCCAACCTTTCTGTCCCCCAAGCACCTTTTTTTTTCCATCAAAGTGTATGAAACACATTTCCCTTCATGATTGGAGCTCCTTAGCATGAGTCACAATGCACATATAAGACAATTTCTGGCATTGAATTTTCGAGACTACCTTGCTGAACCTAGTAGAATTTCTACACGACCACTTTGTGATGCTGAATTCAAAAACACTGATACAGAGAGTGCAGGTATAAAATCTATCCCACTTTGCTGCTGCTCGCCCACTACCCATGTGACTCGAAATAACAACCCTTTCCTTAACAAGCAAGGACTCGGAGGCGTGATCATTGAAAAACACCAAGCCGATCAGCTAGTGAGAATGCAACCCCACACAAAGTATGCATACTGTAACGTATGAGATGGCCAATTATCAATGATCCAGCCCAGGTGGACGATGTCAAAGAACTTACTGGCGTGACGCCACTGCAACACGCAGGAATCCCAACACAATCTGAATTGGTATTGGTTTCGCAGGCATAATTGAGGAGCTCCAGGGTGGGCGATCCTGACTGCAGACGACTAGATTCAGGAATCGCCGATGGGGAGAGAACAGCAAGAAGAGACGTCTCACCGAAATAAAAGGCCGACTACAGCACACCATTGAACCAGTACTGCACGGTCCAGCACCGTAAATGTCGAGCAGGCTCGGGGCTGCCGTGGCAACTGCAACAAGGGCAGTGATAGGAATCAATGCGGAAATACGGATGAACATCTTTGGTAACCAGCTCGTCGCGCGCCTTGCTTTGAAGCGACCGACGACTTGATAAGAAGGGCTGCTTGCAGAAGAATGGTACGAACAGTCCCGCCGTTTTATATGGCAAAAGATCCATTCGCTTACCCTTCTACTCTAACCGATTCTGGTGCCGATCACGAGAATACACAGGGATGATGTCGTGAAACAGGAACGCAGGGCCACCGTGGAACTTTTGCCAGGTGGGCCGTGGATCCTGGATCAACATTTGAATTCCCCAGCTTGACCTACAATGATAACCGGCAGCGGTGGTACCATGTGGCTGTCGAGTGGACTCCGCAGATATACGGCGGAACGCCTTCCAACCACTCGCGTGCTCAGCTGAGCCAAACGACCTGTCAGCGTACCTAATATTACGAGTTTGCTAGTCTCGTTCTGGAGGTTCTAGGGCACACGCGCACGACGCTGAGCACGGAATCACGCGTACCAGAAGTTACCGGCGCGCGACACTGCCAGTGATCCGACTCCGGTTCGTGAGTTAACATTCGTGTTCCTGTGGCAAATGGCGTGGGAGCTTCATGCTTTGCACCAGCGCCAGAACCCGGGCAATATGTATGATATCTTCAACTTGAACACCGGGATTCCAAGGTATTCATTCTGAGCAACTGTCGCCACTGCCAGCACACTCCAGCAGTGAAGATGTACAGAAAAGCACAGGTTCGACGAGTAAACTTTTTCAGACTCGGACCTGGCAACAATTCTAATGGCATTACGAGACTCTCTTCCCTGACAGACATGGGCCCTGGCATCACATACCAGGAAGCATATGATCGTGACTAGTTCGAACTCGCATGACAAGGAAGTTCCTCTCATTCAGGAGTGACTGGTGACCCATTTGACCCACCGAGGTGGATTCTGCTGGCTGCTAGGCGCTTATGGCGGTCCTTCGCAACAGTGGGTGTACTCCACGGTATGACATGCGTGCGAGGTTTCCCACATTCATAGCATTGTATGGCCGGTGCTCTTACTAGTTAGTACGTACACCATTTCGATTCACTCCCAGTAAGTAATGATGGGTTATGTAGGCAATGGAATTCCATTGGAATAATATCAAGGTCGAGGATGGCACAGGACCATTGTGTGTCCTCGCGTGCCGGTCGATGGAGAGATTTCTCCGCCGAACAGGAGCCCCGGGCCCTACACTGACGAAGTAGTCGATCCAGACGCAACGCTCTAGCTGATCGCCCAACCGAGTTCAGAGCAGACGTTGGTTACGGGTCGGAGCCATGTCGTTGTGGTGTACGCAATCCGAAACTGGGCCTGTCTATGCCGAGTGGGACGCTGACGCACCCTATTCGAATATGTGTGCTACATAGTCACGTTCGATCGAGCCTCGGCCCCAGCCCCAGCCCCAGCTTGAACCTGCAGCTCCGGTGACAACACGAAGACCAAGGAGGGAGAGGAAGTCATACGAAACGGGGAGCACTAGTCCCCATCGAGCAAAATATCCACAGCGAAGAAGTGGTGCTAAGGGAAGTGACGGTGCCACGCCCTGCCTCCCCAACTGTGTGGGACATGATGGCTAAAACGAACACCACTGCTGGTGTGTCGGAGCTGGAGTCGATGATGAATATGAGGCCCGAGCCAGGTTTCCACATCTCAGGTTCTGGTATAACGGGTCACACATCTAGTAACCGAGCTAGGTTCAAAGCTTAAAAGCCAGAACTTCCTTTGCTTAGTTTTGTCCCCTTTTGTCTAGACACCACGGTATGGAGAAAACGCATTTACACGCACCAAAAAGGAGAGGGGAGCCGACTGCCCAGTTCCTTTAATTGACCAAGGAATCAAGATGCGGCCACCCGCGGTGAGTGGCGCGTGATCCCCATTTCGCTTCTGATGGTCCAAGTCTCTTGCAATTGGGCGCTGACTAGTCTTCACTGGACCTCCTACGTGGTAAAGCCACGTTTCAACAGTCATCTTTCCCATTCATTACCTGCCCGAGGGGCTAAAGGGGTGAGCGTCCGCAGCGTGCAAGATATCCTCCTTGGTCCGTGTAAAACCTATGATTTCCCAGGCGACCAGCCCGTTCACATATACCCGAGGCATGTGTACACCGTGTCGACGGTTTGCCCCAGATCTCAGCCTAATCAGCAGTCCAACACGCTCGCCTAAAAACACAAATGTTGTCCCATCATTCGTCAGTCCCCTCGTATCTCATCAATGTTTGTTACCGCTACCTCGATCCCGCACCGCACACCGTGGACACTGCTTTTCGGTGTCCGCGATGAGGGCATCTATTTCGATCTTGAAGATAGTCGCGTGATCGACGGGATCGGAGGGGCGGCTGTCTCGTGCGTCGGCAGTAACCATCCAAAGGTGATCGCTGTTATCAAAGAGCAGCTTGATACCCTCACTTGTTTGTCTCGGTTGACGCTTGGAATGTGATTGACGCCGCCATTGCTAAGGACTCGATCAAAGACGCACACGATACGCGAATGACCAGTAAGCCTGCCGAGGAACTCCCAAAGGTCCTCGTCGATTCAAGCAATGGGGCATTCGAACTCGTAGTATACGCGTCCGGTGGCAAGTATAACCGCCAAATAGGCGATTACGGCACTTGATAACAGGTTCTGAGGCCATGGAAGCCGCGACGAAGCCTTTAAGGCAAGTTTGTGATGTCTCCTCAACAATCCATTGCTCCTGACGTAGAGATATTGTACTATTTCGTCGAAATTGGACAACCTGGCAGAAAAAAATTTATCGCCCGTAAGCTATCGTACCACGGCAATACTCTAAGTACTCTGTCGCTCGCCCGTCATCCTACTTGGTGTGCACCTTATGCGGATATCCTCGATAACGAAGATTTCCATCACGTTTCTCCGAGGTATGCGAAGCACTTCCAAAAGCCTGATGAGACAGAGGAACAATACATCGAGCGGCTTCGACACGAGTGGAGGACAAGTTCATTGAGCTTGGTCCGGAAAGTGTCATTGAAGGTAGGTTTGTTCCATCGCTGGTGTATCTCTCGATACCAATTCCAGTTCGAGTTGCCGCAGAGACTGTTGTTGGCGCCACCCCGGCATCCCTGGCGCCCCAAAGGGATACTTTGCGGCGATGAAACCCATGCGTGAAAGGTACAGCGCCTTGTTGATCTTGGACGAAGTCATGTGTGGGATGGGAAGTCCGCGCCCGTCTCTCTTGTCCAGTGAATAGCATCGTGAACTGCGTTCGTAGGGATGGGTTCCCTTCATGCATGGCAGAGCGTCGGAGATGGGGTAGCTCCTGATCTGCAGGCGGTTGCAAAAGGACTTGGCGGAGAATATGTAGGTACATTTCTTACCCAACTATACTCAATGGAGAGAAAACTAGGTATGGATGTATTAGAGCCGTGTTCCTATCCCCAAAAATTGCCAGAGGTATACGAGGTGGGTCGGGTCTCCTTAAGTACGGACACCCACCAGGTAGGGAAACTTTTGACTTGAGGCTACGAGGCGATCTTAGCGATCTCTTAGGTGCACGTATTGGCTTGTGTAGCATCCCTGACTGTGCAAAGGATCATTGTGGAGGAAGATTTACTCCCGAAGGTCTTGCAGAAAGGTGGACTTATGTATAAACTCCTCCACTGGGCACTATTGGCAGAAGGAGCGATAGTCAAGCTGTTCGCATTCGACATTCGTGGTCGTGGCGCGTTCTGGGGAATCGAATTCGATTTCTCGGGTCGCGAATCAGTAAACCCTGATTTCAAAGGACAGACGTTTGCGATGCTCGCCGAAGCACACTGCCTTCAAAACGGCCTGCTTGTCACAGGAATGAGTGAATGAGTGATAGTCCCTATAGGTCCAAAGCTGACCATCTCATATTGGGTCCTGCATACAATGCGACAACGAAGGAAATTGAAAAGATTGCGGAGATATTTGCCAGGGGTGTTGACGAGATTCTGAGAGAATCGTTGATGCAACAGAATCCTGATACATAAAACCACCAGCGATCCTTTCGGATGTTACGGACCAGGTAATATATTGTGAACTCACCCATAGTGTGGAAGTGTTTTCGGGTCCAGCTAGACACGAGCACTATGACGGATGCAAGGCCCCGACGAAATGCGACAGAAGTGGTCAAGGAATTCTTTATCAGTCTCACCGAATCGTACCGGACGTGTCTCCCACTGCCCTTCCCCTCGATAAACTCACCAGCACTACTTTATAAGTCACCGTTGGTCAGGCTACAGATGCCCAGTATACTGGCTTTCCAACCTATCTTGACATTTAAGATGGCCCGCAAGCTAGCATACCACATTATGCCATCCCTCGCGCAACAAATCAGAGAAGAAATGAAGCTTTAGTGTACTCAGCACGACACACGTCTCTTCTAGGAAATGTGGTGGTGCACGGACCGCCGCCTTGGAAGGTTCGGCAAGCTATCCGAATTTGTTCCCACGCCCTTAGGTCCCTCGACGTGACCACCTCACTTTGTTTTCTGCCCATTTTCTTTCTTTTATCCTTTCTCATTTTTCGTCCCCGTTTTCGATTCCGATCGTGCGGTGCCCCGTCAACCAAATTATTTGCTTGAACAAGCAATGACTAACGTATCCACAGGCGCAAAGCGATCTTGGGAGGGACACCACAATGACGAGTTGGATGGGCGCACCCGTTCGCCTTCACATCCGCAATCAAATCCTCCCTCTTTTAAGAGGCAGAGGGGGAGGGAGGAAGGCAGAGGGTGGCGAGAAGAGAAACGTGGAAAGAGGGAGAGTCGGGACAGACGGGAGTATCGTTCTCGGGAACGGGAGCGCGACCGGGAGAAAGAACGAGATAGGGAGAGAGAAAGAGAAAGAGAGCGGGATCGTGACAGAGACAGGGACAGGGACAGGGAACGAGGCAGGGAACGGGATTCAAGGAGGGCACGCGAGTATAGTAGAAACCGGGACCGACCGGACCGCGACCGGGAGTATCGACGAAGAGACGATGAACGTCGCCATACGCCTACTGCAGCCAACGGACCTTCCTCTGTTGTCTCGAACGGACATCCACCCCCGCCCTCGCAGAGGGTTGACTCGGACAAGGAAGAAGGCGAGTGAGTGGGCGGGCTTGATTTGTAGTCTTCGTTGGCTCACGGATTCTTCTCCCTTTTGCGAAGGATTTCACCCCACTCGACGCCGAGATTATCCTCTCGAACCCCTTCCGATCGGCTGCTGACAGAACCACCGCACCCAGAGCTACTACAACCGATCCAGTTCAAGCCCGAGCCAGAGCTTGAGCTCGAGATGGACATAGCAGCATCCGAGGAAGCATCCCGTGCATCACGGCGTGCTCGGAGACAGGCTATTCTTGCAAAGTATGCCGGGATCGCGAGTAATATGCAGAGCGTCAGTCCAAGTCCGGGACCACCAAGCAGTGCGGTCCAACCGCCTCAGCCCGTTTCCTCCATTTCTGATCTACCATCTCAGCCCGACAGTGCGGTCGACGCTCCCATTGTGCGAGGTGAGCCTGTGACGAGAATGCGAAATGGGTCAATCAGTATGTGGTTCGTATTGGTCGATATTTCGTTTGATTGATAGTCTCTTTCTTTCCTTTTGCAAGGTAAACGAGATTCGGCGTCCCCTGCACCTGAGTCAGGTGTTTTTAAGCTGGCAAAGGACGAGGATGAGGGAAAAGCATGTACGACTGCCCAGGCACAAGATAGCACTGGTGAACAAATCTCTGCTGCTGATTACGATCCTAGCCTGGATCGTCGGGAACACACACATATACGAACATACAATGGTGAACCTATGGCCATCGACATCGAAGAAGTAGAGGAAGTGGAGGAGGAAGAAGAGGACGTCGATGACATGTTCGCAATTGCGGCCTCGGAAAAGAAGAGAAAGGTCAAGAAAGTCAAGAAAGTTGTGGTATGTCGCCCGTCGTTTGACGGATCAGATACATTCATGCTTCCCGGTAGAAACCTGCGGCTCCGGCGCTAATTACAACGACTCTAGATTCTGCTTCGGATCCAGAGGGTTACTATCAAGTCATTCTTGGTGAGCAACTAGACGGTGGTCGTTACCAAGTTTTCTCGTCTCTCGGAAAGGGAATGTTTGCAAATGTCGTTAGAGCTCGCGTTCTTCAAGATGCCATTGAGAGCGGGAAAGAGGTTGCAATCAAGATTATCCGTAGCCAGGAGTCCATGTCCGTGTTCTCTTAGATTCCTGCGATTTTCGTACTGATGACATGTCCAGGTACCGTGCTGGTGTGAAAGAAGCGCAGATTTTGAACAAATTGAAGCAGGCTGATCCGGAAGATAAGAAACATATCGTTCGCTTAGAAAGAACATTTGAACACCGCGGGCATCTTTGCCTCGTTTTTGAATCACTAAGGTACGCTATCGTGTGATGCCCGCTCGTCCGTTTCCATTCCTGACAATTGGAAACAGCATGAATCTCAGGGACGTTGTCAAACGCTTTGGCAAGGATGTTGGCCTGAATATAAAGGCCGTGAGAGCTTATGCACATCAGCTCTTCCTCGCCCTGAGTTTGCTCAAAAAAACTAACATTATGCACGCGGACATCAAACCTGACAACATATTGGTGAGTTCTGCCATGGTTTGACAGCTGTCAGTACGTCAACGACTATCACAGGTAAATGAGCATAAGACGCTTCTGAAACTGTGCGACTTGGGTTCAGCCTCTGATGCCTCCGAGAATGACATCACTCCTTACTTAGTCAGTCGCTTTTATCGCGCCCCCGAAATTAGTACGTCGCTTTGAACCACTAATGGTCCGCAACTCACATAGTATCCCCAGTTCTCGGGGCGCCGTATGATCCGGCGCTTGATGTCTGGTCGATTGGGTGCACACTTTACGAGTTATACACTGGCAAAATTCTTTTCCCCGGGCGCTCAAATAATCAAATGCTCTTACTCATGATGGAGTTAAAGGGTCGGTTCAACGCTAAAATGATCAAGAAAGCGAAATTTGGCGATATGTACTTTGATGAGCAGGGTGGTTTCGAGAGCGTGGAGACGGATCGTGTGACTGGAGCCGTGAGTATCTGCCACTTTCGGTTACAGTGGTGTCAAGGTCATTTGACCTTTTTGCCCAGAATGTTGTGCGCAAAGTCCACATATCGAAGCCTTCCAGGGATCTTCGTTCCCGTCTGATGCCCCCTTCGTCTGTCAAGATGAAAGACGACGAAATAAAGCTTCTCCTCTCATTCATCGACCTGCTGGACAAATGTCTAACCCTCGATCCATCGCGTAGACTAACACCCAAGGAAGCACTTGTCCATCCTTTTATCAGAGGATGAGAATACCATACGCCGCCTAATTGTTGTAGTACTGCCGCTTCCATGTATTTATAATTTTGTCTTCTGTTCTCCTATTCAGCTGGAATTTCCACATCTAACAACCGCTGGCCCATAGGTGTGATCATGCGCATAGGAGGGTGGAAAACTTCCCCATGTCTCTGGGGAATCAGGTGGTGGGGGGCTATATATCCGCGGTAAGGTGGTATTACTCGCTCCTCTAGCACACCCACACACGTTCTCCCTCGTTCACTATGGTGTCTTGTATAAAGCGTCTCTTCTCCCAGGCAAACGGTAAGACAGAACAGCGTGCAGCCCCGGTGAAGGCTATCACCCCGGTAGTCAACGGGACTCTCAAGACAGAGCCTGCCATGATCAAGGCGAACGGCATCGTACCCAGGGTTCTTCCATCATTTGACGAGCTACCCAAGTTTCACGAGTTCAACGGATGTGCTTGGGAAGTGTGGGGCAAGGACGACGAGTTAGGGACGATCAATCTCCTGACGGAAGATGTCGTGCAGAAGGCTGCACAGGAAGAAATCCGGTGTGTTGCTTCCGCGACGGCTTTCCTTGTCCAACGGCTTGCTTATACTGGAATCATGTGTATTTGGGCGGACAGCTCCGGGAGGACGGTCTCGCTGAATTGGTGCGTGCGGTAACCGGTAAACCGCCGCCGTTAGACGGTCTTGGCTGATTCGAGCGGGCCCGCGGGGTGGTCGACAGGCCCATTCATTTCCCTTCCAGGGTGCGTTTCTCCTTTCTGAGTTCGTGTGGTGTATGCTGACTGAGAATTCATTGTCGATATCGTACAGCCCGTCTTTGGGCGCAAGATTCCTTCGATTACGACGTTTACCAAGGAGTCGTCTTCCATCCCGATTAGGGACGACGTGATACACATCGTACGTCCTCCTAACCCCTTTCTGTGCCGGTTGTGCAAAGCTATGACGGACCCCTCGCCAGAATACACAGTCGGGCTCGCAATGGGATGGTCTCAAGCATTACGGACTGAGGAATTATAATGTGTTTTACAACAAGTACGTCGAGCTTCAGTCTCGACACTCATTGAACTCATTCATTGCTCAATCCCTTCCCCCTGTTCGCGACAAACAACCGTCAATGTGCTAGCACCCCTGCTGAGACACTCTCAGAAGGTGAAATGGAACTCCATGACCCGACCGAGATCGATCACGCACGTGTGAAGCTTGGAATGCACAGTTTGTTCTCCCAGTGCCTCTTGTACGTCCATAGCGACTGACGGCATTCATTACGTGTATCTGTCACCACCCTCTAGACTGGTCGAAACACGGTATCTGTGGACGTGGCGTCCTCCTGGATCTCGTTCACTACTCCACCGCCGACGGCAGTGCACTGCCCTACGACCCCTGGACGACCCATCCAATTAGTGTCGCCGAGCTGGAAGCGTGCGCCAAGAAACAGGGTGTGACGTTTCGACCGGCAGATATCCTCCTCATCCGCGTTGGGTTCATTCAAAAATATTATGCGGTCCAGAACGATGCCAAAGCAGCTTTGCGTGATGGGGGACGCGAGGCGGAGCGCTTGTACGTTCCCTCTTTTTTTCGAGCTTTACCCTTCGGACGCGAGCCTGACTTGATATATGTTTCCAGTGCCGGTATCGAGCAGAGTGAGGATATGAAACGCTTTTTGTGGTACGCCTGTGCTCTTCCGCCGCCCCTTATTTTCCAGGGACAAAAGGAAGGCTGATTCGTGGTTATCATCAGGAACAACCACTTTGCTGCCATTGCATCGGACCAACCTTCCCTCGAGGTGTGTGCGAAATCCCAAATGTGCCAGTCACAAGCCTTCCGTGTCCGATAACGAACAAAATGAAATTAAACAGCGTTGGCCGACACCCCAGGGGGTCCCACAGCTTCACCAGGCAAGTCGGCCGCATGGATTTGAGCGTCTGCTCATGAGACTAATGCCCCTCTTTCCCCCCTTCCTTCCTCCCTCGGCTTTCCAGACCATCATCGGGTGAGTGACATGATCCGCCAACCGCAGGTGACCACATTGAGAATACCACTCTTTCCCCCTCCACGCAGACTGTGGGGAATGCCTATAGGTAAGCTTTCTCTTTGCCCGGTCGTCACACCTCATTAACTCATTCGCCTCGTCTCCACAGGTGAATTCTTTGACCTGGAGGCGCTGTCGCAGGTGTGCAAGGAAACGGGAAGGTACACCTTTTTCCTCACGTCCTGGCCTCTGAACATGTACGTACGCGGGTCTTTTCGATTGCTAGGGTTCCGAGCCTCACTTTCCTCCTTTCTCGTAGTATTGGCGGGGCTGCGAGCCCTCCAAATGCCGCGGTGAGTCCTTCTGCGCGTATTTATGAGGGTTGGTCTTGATCCATGCAAATAGGCTTACTTTTAACGGCATTCAGACTAAAGCGTTCAGATGCCCTTTGGATTGTATGGACCTCGTACGGCGTAGCTGACATGTCCCTTTTTCATGAATAAATCCCAACTTGATGCCAGAATTCGTTGTGTCGTTGAATATTACTGCTTTATTGCTTCGATAACACTTATAATTACGTCGTCAAAAAGGTCGTCACGAGTGTTGATCCAAAGAGAAAAAAAAGGAACGAGAGCGAAAAGAACGAGGGAGAGGGAGAAAGCCAACTTATAATTACATGATAGCCCTAGGGGGTTTGGTTATCCGTATGGTACTTTATCGTCGTGGTTCATGTCGTCAATAGTATAGAATAAGCCTACGAAAGCGAGGAACACGATGCGCACCACGAGAGGCCGGTTTGGGGTGGGCGTTTACGGGCCTTAAACAGCAAGACTGTGTCGTCTCGCGTCATCGGCTTCGAGCACCCTGCGAAGGCTGTTACTGCCCCGCGCCGTGCCGCTCTGGACACCCCGTCGCCGACCGTCCGTATTGATCCAGCCGTTCGCAGTGCCGTTGCCGTATTCGGCATCTGCCTGCGTACCGTCACTCTCGTCGTCATCGTCAATTGGTATAAAAGGTCGTGATTTCTTGCGTCTAACAGAAGAATCGCCACTTGTCGAAGAGGAGCTCGACGTTGCTGTCGATGGTTTCGGGGCAGGAGGTTGGAGAGGGGAGACTGGGTGCCTGGAAGGGCCATCCAAGGATGATCGTCCGTCCGTATCCTCGCTCTGAACATTTGTCGAAGAAATGCGCTTTTTCGGAGCGGTGACAGTCACCGGAGGCGGAGGTACCGGGTCAGGCTTGCGCATTTTTCTGATAGTTATCGGGCGTCAGTGTGCGGTAATATCGTGGGGGCTGTGAACTTCGGACTCACGTGTTCAGCTTGGGCTCAGCATAGTTGATACTTTTACGGATACGACGTTCACGCCCTGTTGCGAAAGCTTCGGATTCGGAGGCCGACGTAGCGCCCTGTGGTACGGGACTTGACGTGCGGGGTGTTGGTAACTGGGATACTTGTGGCGTGGTAATGGGTGTGGTTGCGGGTGTTGACAGGAAGGTTCTTGATGTGGTTACGGAGGTCGCAGCAGAAGTTGGGGCATCGGTTTCTGGCGTTCCCTGTCGATCTCGATCTTTTTTACCGAAAGAGAGTCAGATAAGCAACATCCGATGGCCGGGAGAAAGGAGAGGCACTAACACGTACTGGATGTACGGGTATCCAGTGGCGGGAGTGTCGTGCGACTCCTCGGGGAATTCGTCACGTCCGTCAATCCGGAGCCCTGCTCCTCCTTGCGCCTCCTTTTCTCTTTGACCCGCAACGACTCGAAATCAGTATCCTCGTGAACAACGTCCCTCTCCACCAACTTTGACTTCTTTTCTTTCCTCTCTTTCCTCGGGCGCACCGCGGATTCCAGCTCCTCCGTGAGACCCGATCCGGAACTGATCAGCTCGTCCATCTGCCTTTCTTCGTCGTCCTCAGCCAACCCTGCGTTTCTACGTTCTGGTGAGCCAAGGGCAGGACTCGCCGCTCTGGGATGCTCAAGCCTCTCTGGTCCAATCGATGTGCCAACATCCGTATTGACAGAAAGCAACCCACTCTGTCTCCGACTTGGTTTCCGCTTCTCGGACGACTGAGGCTCCACCAAGTTGACATGTGCTGGCAAGGGCGACGGGGAGGCTACCCGAGGTGGTAATGGTAAGCGGGATGAGGATGATTTCTCCTTTGCTTTCCGACGTGCTGATGAGGTGACGTGGACGACATCGCCCTCGTCCGCTTCCGGAGAGGATGCCACTTCGTCATCCTCATAGATCCCCGGAAAATTCGGAGCGCGGGAAAGTCGTGGAACCTGCGGAGATGTGTACGGATCCGATGCAGGCCGACGCCCCTTCGGTGGTGGTTTGGGTTCCAGCGTTGGGGAAGATGCACCCGGCGTGATGTTCAATGACTGTCGTAGAAAACCGAGATGTTTTGAGAGATTCGATGTCTAAGACGGGCATTAGGATAAGCCACGCGAATGAAATGCCACAGGGCGGAAGGAGACATACCGCAGCTTCTGCATCCGCAAGAATTCTCCTCGACTTTTCCTGTTCCTTCTTGAGCTGTGTAGCCAGCGCAATTTCGGAAGCGCGAAGCCGTAGATTCTCGACATATAGGGTTGATATCTCGGCTTGAAGTTCCTCAATTCGAACGCTCAGGGTAGAATTAAGTCTAATATCCGGAATATACGGTCAGTGTCGCTCTTGGACATGAGAACATGGGCCTACTTCGTGATGTGCTTGTTTGCGAGCAGAAATTTCTTCTTAACTGCCACCAAGTCAGCACGAGCAGTGCAAGATGGGTGACGAGGCTTACAGTTCTCGAATTCCGTGAGAGCGTCGTTCTGCCTGGCGTTCAAGGACGCCCGAGAGTCCCTCCGACTCATCGTGAGCAGCAACGGTTGGTTGTCAGTGGCTGTCTCTACAACACGCGCTGATATCGAACAAGTACGAAAGTCACATGACCACTATAGCGCGTCCAGGCTCTGCCTCGAGGCAACACTGCCCTTCAGATTCCCTTCTTCGGACCACTCCCAGCCTTTTTGTTCTCCTCATAGAATACTCATAAATAGAGTACACGTGTCACAGATAGTTCAGATTCCTACTTATTAATCATGGCCCGTCTCCACCACCCGCACTTCCCGTAGCCACCCATCAAAGTCGACGTCCTTTTCCAGCAACTCGCCGACACGGTCCACGTGCTTCTCGATATCAAACTGAGAGCTGTAGCCCATCCCTAGGATGCCGCCGTTCATCCGACTGGGAGTGGGAGATTCCTTCCTAACTTGGGTTGACGTAACTTGAGGGAGGAAGCCACTGATGTTCTGAGCATACGAAAGCATAGGACTGACTGGGGATTCCAGCAGCAAGTTGGCTTTCACCGGTGAATCACCAGGATCCGAATCCGGTGCGGAAAAGTGTGACTTGATCGACTTCGTCGGCGATGGAATTTTTTCAGGAAAAGCATGTGCATTCGTGTCCATGACAGGCTGAGCAATTTTTCCGGCCGTCAAGGGTAGCGGGGTTGGAACTTCATGGGAATCTATATTGTACTGGGAAGATGGTGCCGTACTAGAGTTTGAGTCTCTCGTGTCATGTCGAGGTGCTGCGTCCAAAGCCCCATTTGGAGACACCGAATGGCTGGAAAGCGGATCGGAGTTCTGCAGTTGGGGTCGAAACCTCTTAGCCGGTGGAGTAAGAAGAGAGTCATCCGCAAGACCATCTAATGACGTGGGGCACCCTCGAGGTCGTTTCCCTGCATGTACAGAATTAATTTGTGGCGGTAGGAAAGACGGCATATAGTCAGGGTGGGATTTCGTTGTCACGAGTGAACGATCCTCAGGGGGATTTGCAGGCGTTGAGGGCGGCGGCGTTGGTGATGATGTAGGGAGGGGGAAAATGGGTGGCGGCTTTGCACGAATGACCATTCTAGAATCAGCTAGGGGCGTCGATGTCTCCAGATGTGCTGGAAAAGATGGTGGGAGATACGGCTACAGCGGGACGGGGATCAGAAAATTGATGTTGGATGACCTAGCTGTGCCTTACCGTTTCTGGTACATCTGCAATCTTGGGCTTATCATCCTTTACGGGCAAAGTTGTTGGGGGTTGCTTGGAATCGGCCTCGTCAACATAAACAGGTACCGTGGATCCCGGTACTTTGGGTGCCTCCGAAGGTGAAAATTTCCTGTGTGACGGTGCGGGGACAGAACCACTGCGGACGACCGAACGCGACAGAGGACCTCTCCCCGCCTTCCCGATTCCCAATCTTGCCGCTGATTTCACGACCGCAAAATCAAGGGTACTACTTCGCTGTGGCTGTTCAGTCTTGACTTCAACTGTCTTTTCTGCTACAGCTGCCTTAGCAGAAGCGGGTGAAGAATTGCTTGTACTGTGCCATAGTTCGGGAGCCACAGACGCCTGCCACTTTTGGACCTTTTCCTTCGCGGCGCGCAGCGTGGCAGGGGAGACATCTCGGCGGGAGCGTCCGCGCGGCTTAGCGCCAAGCTGGTTCAACTTTGTGGGGCTTGCGTGATTGGAGTATTGTGAACCAGGTATTGGGGAAGCGGCGGCTCTATTTTGTTGAGCCGCATTGGTCGTCGCTTTGAGCCGTCTACTCTCCTCCTTCCTTTTTTCCCAATCAATCCATTCGGACTCTTCATCCGGTAATATCCAATTCGTGTCCTCAAGCACGCATGGATCAGCCTTGGTTACAGACCATGGCCTTCCCCTCATGCATCCCAGCTTCAAGGTTTGGCTAGCACGCGCCCACTTTCCGCTCGTCTGATCTTGCTTTGCGTTGAAAATGTCTTGTATTGCATCCCTCACTTTCTGGACGCGGTGGTCAAATAAGGGGGAGGTGGGACGTGAAGGCGGCGATAACACATCGTTTTTAGAGGAGAGAAACAGGTGGACATCGCGTAAGAATCCGGCGTAGCTTTGTTGCTTTCCAGGAGCAGCCCCCGACGTGTTCTCATGCGAACCCTTGCGTGAGCTGCTGGGCTCAAAAGACGGGAAAACAGGAGTGTATAGAGACATTGGGTGCCTCTACGAGAAACTCAATTGCGGTGTAGCAAGTTTGCTGAGATGTTGAAGATATCGCCAGGCCATTCAGTAAAGATAGCGCAACAGACACGAATGAGCACGTACATACGTGGACTGGTTGGGAATATGGCAAGAGCCGATCTGGTTCGAAATGGTCCAATACAATAATTGTTATTACATAAGCCCACCATCATGTGATTATGTAATACCACCTTTGGTGGAGATCAGGACGGACCATTGTCACGACACACATACATTTGGACCCTGGTCTGGCAAGGCTCTAGCTGACATCCAGACAACACAGCATGTCCATGTTCCGTTGATCTTCTCCTCCAGAACAACGGCGGTTGATTGCCATGACAGCTTGATTCGCCGACCTAGGCGCATTGGGCAGTCATTGTACCAACCGGCTATTCAAGCAATTATCTACCTAACTCCGAGCGTTGGAGCACCCTGGCGGACAGCAACAAAATTGCGATCAGATCGCTGACCGGCGCATCGCACTCGACCGCTCGGAATGCGAGGATTGATGATCGGCCATTCAAGCAAACGACACTCTTTTCCGAGGCACGACACTCGTGGTGTCTTCCGGTGCAGCGATTCTGGCATCGTCGCTTTTTCGCAGCCGACTTTTGGCCTCTTTTCGAGTCCTCGCCTTCTCCTTCTTTACTTCGGCTCGTCGTTTTGCGACTATGACCTTTGCCTCCTCCTGTGAATAAAAATAAAATAAGTATGATCGTAATGCTCTATCTGGTGATTTACCAATCGCTTTCTCCTGTCGTCCGTACGATTCCGATCAGTCCGCTCGACGTGATACTTACCAACCTGCACACGACATTTGACAGTGAGTCGATTGCCTTCTAGCCGGACCGGGATACTTCAGTTACCTGTGGTTGATGATATTTCTCTACCTTCCGTAACGCCTTTTCCTCTTGCATACTAGCTACCGAAAGCGCGAGCTCCAACGCATCCTGTGAGCATAGGAGCGAACAAGCTCCGGTCATCAAGAAGAACAGGAGCTTCGATGGCTTGGCTGACCTTGCCGTGTTCGTAGAAAATTTTCGCCTTCTTCTCCTTCGAGATAGATAAAGGCACTGCAGATGTCTGATTTGATTCTGTCATTGCATCTGTTCAGTCCAGTAATGCGCTCGTGATGATAGAGCCTGGGAGTGCCATACGCGGCTGTCCGTCAACAATCTGTATTAGTCAGCTAAAGTGCTCAACAGAGTTTCATATAAGTGGCGGTAGACCCAGGTTAGACGATCCCCTTGGCAAGCCTGGAACCTAACCAAGCTTGACAACCACTCGCGCATTGAATATTTGTCGTTCGTTGTCTCAATTAACTCGGATTGCAGCTCCCAAACGGAAAGTTCCCGATTAATATCGTTATGGCATGCAGCTCCTTCATCCTTCCGGACCCGTTACAGTCATATGCAGGGGGATGCACCATGGTGACGGCAGCGAGGGTTAACCCCTACATTGTCAATTTCCGAATTCATTTCGCTGCTCTTAACCTCGCCCTCAAAATTTGTGAGCCAGGGCAGCTATACACGTTCAATCAATTTTGTAACGTCCTCTGACAGCTTTCATTTATCCAAATTGGTGGCTGCCGCCGAATATCAGGTTTCGTGTGACCTGATTTGAGGCGTTTTCCGAGTCCACGACCCGCGCCCCTGCCAACGACCTGAGTGATTGTATTTGTTCCTAATTCGATTAGTCTTTCTCGACGACAAACTCTGCGAAACCCTATCAAATGACGCACGGTATCCACCCATCTTTCCTTATGGAGAGCTGCGCAATCTGTGCCCGTTTAACACTGGCGGCGGATTGTGTTAAATGGTAACGTGTCGCTTCCCTTGGCATACCTGTACGCTTAGTGCTGTTGTGTTCCGGATAATGATCTCATAGCTTCATCTGGAGCATAAAAGGCGGCGAGGGTGCCCCTCGTCCACTATCACCCTTTTCCTCGCAATACCTCACTCGCTACTTCTATAGCTTATAACTGCTCTTCAAGTTGACAATACGGATCACAATGTGCCGCTGGAGACAGTGAGTCTCTCGCAAAGAGGCACCCGCCACTACCGCCTCACTCACCCCCATTGTCATCTAGCGTCCGCAATGTTTACCTGTCTTGTGGCCACGCCTTTACCCTGGTGAGTGCGCGACTCCTCATCGTCACCCACGGCGGCCTAACCCACATCGCAGCCTGAAGAACTTGTCAGTCGGAAATCACACACACGTCGTCATCTCTAACTACACACCCGACAGATCGTCTGCGACAATCGCAACTGTAAATTCAGCCCAAACCACCCATCCGACTGTGTGCCACCCGGGTGCAAGCAGACTTGCTGGCAATAGTACGGCTCCCGCCCATTTCGGGTCGCTTGTCACTGACCGGGTTCTGGATTCCATTTCTTGCGTTACTAGCCGGCAGTACCCGCAACAATATTGTATGGTCGTTGGTTTTCGCTCGCGAGTTGGTTTTTATGACCATTTTTCACAGCCCCGAACATCAACAGCATGTGCCCGACTTGCCAGCAGGTTGCAATGAGGCACTGAGCTCCTGCGCGCTCACCGTACTGGATTGCGGAATACCGTCTATGATAGTCTAGACTCGACTCATTCCCTGGCGTATCACCTAATTAACTGAGCTTCTTGAGCGTAGCCGAGGAGATAACTCCTCTTGGTATATGTGTATGTGTCACCGTGTCGTTTGACTTAAGAATATATATATAATTCTTGGCCCACTGGCATCAACGAGTGAGAGTCTAACGGAAGCAATTTCGTTCGTGCCTTGTTGTGAAATCCAATGCGGAGTGAAGCGGGATCTCTCGATCGCGGAGATCAAACCAGCAATGGGCAATCGCATCACCTAGTGCGTGGATAAAGTAAGGCCCGTTGCTAATATCAGCAACATCTCGTGAAATCATGTCGAGGTGCGCACTGGCAAACTCCAAGGGCTCCGTGGAGTCACGATTCAGTATCTGCGTTTATAGAAATTTTCATAATGCATTATATTAAGTTTTCCCTACACTGGCATCGGCTAGTAAACGTTTCCTAATACACCTGACTTGCACACGTTATGAAAAAAAATCTTATACTGTATTCGCATCTCTGCCGTGCCGGTGGAAAAGAAGATGAAGAAGTGGGCTACATTCGATGACAGTATTCAAATTTGGCCTATGCGGCCGATAACCGGTTTTTTGTTCCTTCTCTCGAAGCCAAAGCGAATGCATGTCCTCGTCGCTGTGCGCGTGGGCCGGGCACATCAATCCATCAATCCGATCCCTGGCATACGACGTTAGTTGGCCGTGATACGCGGACCTTGGGAACCGTCGAGATCTCTTCCCTGCGCATCGCAATAGGCCGCCAGAATGTAACATACCCCGTGCGGCGCCATCAGGGACACTACTGAATTTTTTTCCTGGTGTCGGTATCGGACGGGCACATGACGTGTCAATCCACACAAAGCTGTCCAAACCCACCAGTGCCTAGCTCCACCAGTGCCTAACTTCGAAAGGAAAAAGATTTGAAAGGGACTGGTGTACTTTTTTTCACCCCGCTGACGTGACTGTCACGGCGTACATGCGCGGGACCCATGAGGACCCTGACGCGGACGCCCATACAAGTTTTGGGTGTGGGGAAAGTCGGGAGTCAAGCGGGTTCCTCGCTCAGGTAAGGAATTCTTCTTTGGTGCGATCGTCGACGTTGAGAAAAAAAAAAGACGTAGATGGTACTCGAGCTCAAAAATTCGAGGTCCACCGTCGGCGCATCAACGTTCCCGTGTGAGGTCCCGAAACCCTGTTCGACGGGAGCTGTGTTGTGTATCGTACGTTTGGAAATACGCACTCTACACGATTGCCATGGAACAGTCAGGCCCACAATACGACCAGGGCTGGCATACGAGCAACCACTCTGAGCGCATGCCGCTGCGTGACCGTCCGCTTATCTGATGAATATCTAATCACTCAACTCGATGGCCATTGTACCTGGAGGGTATACGTTACAACAGCGAACTTTGTCAGTAGGATCCCGCAGGGTGTGCGTTGCCTGACGATGGTACCGGCACCATGGAGTGAGCAGCTCGACACAACGTCATGGTCTTCGCAGCCCTGAGGCGAGCTGCCAAGGCACAGAGTGGAGTTATTATGCTGCTAACATTCGGACCGATTGTGAGTTAGTCCTGTCATATGATTGACATAAATACGACAATCGATATACCTTGTATTAGGTATCATACGACATGTGTCTTCTCACCTCCAGTTTGAGACGGCAGAATAAGTCGTCGTGCATACCCGTGGGAATCTGTCAAGGACAAAGAGAAACTCCAGACTTCCTATCAAACGATAAATGATGCACAACACGCAGGATGATACATCAGTGCAAAGTAGACTTTCATTTTTTAGACCCGTCACTTTCGGATTCGAGCGAAGGCGTGTCATTTGGTGCCTTTTTCGACCCGGTCGACGGGATGTTAGCATCAGATAAGAGATTTAGGACATATAAGAAAGCATCCCCGCATGGATGTGTTGCATGGCGAAGTCTCGGGTTGGCCAAATTCTCCGAGGCAAACCTATGTTGAGGCGGATTGTGATTTTTGAATGGGAACCTCGAATCAGGGCAGGAAATCGTCGGCGATGCCTTATGGGGATTGCCGTTGACAAAACTGATCGATCTGCCTGAAATCCGCATCCGTGCCTCGATGGTTCAACTGTATTAGCCTCACGGTGGGCCACAAACGGAGTAATCGCACAGAGCGGGTGTTTCAACGCCACAAGTCGGTGGCTTACAGCGGCGCGTGGGGAATCTGTTTTCCCGGATTTGATTTGCTACGGAACCGGGTAGTGTGCTTCGGCTATTTTGAGTTGCCCATAGCCGGGAGGTAAGGGGCAGTACGAGGGTCGCAACCATGGACCTCCATGACGAATGTTCACGTCGTCGACGGGATGCACCTCCCATTGTGCTAACTCTTGGATCTCATATCATCCGTCTGACACAAGAGCGAGGGTTCAGACATCCTCATGCAGGATCCACCAAAAATGCGGCGAACGACGAAAGCTAGGATCGTGTCACTCACCGTATATATATGGCGTTTCTCTTGTTATTATCGAGACTAAGTGTTTACGATCGGAAATGTCGATTGCGACACCGGAGACGATCGACAATCGTGAAATTGGAACTGTCCGGGAAGCCATCTTGATCGAGGGGACACTAATGACAAGATGCCTGGTGACATCTGTCAAGAAATCTCGACCATAAGCAAGGGGCAAGACATGTATGACTTCTGGCTGTCGCAATGCTTCAGCAATGTTGGTCTGCATCCCATCGACGGTTTATGGGGTTAAGAGGGTGGCATAGCAAGACACCTTGCGGCTGTCGGCCATGCGGTGGGGACGAGTGACTTCATCCCCAGACAAGGAAAGAAAAACGCTGGACTGCGAGCGGGTACTAGAGGGTCAGCTATTTCCCAAGTTGTCAATTGCAGCGTTTCGACGGTGGTCGGCCGACGATGGTCTCTCCACTTGATCCGCGTTTGGCGGCTGATACGGTCGCCAGTTGCAGCAGATGAAACACTCTGACTATGCCCGCTAGGAAGTCGGATGGACCTAGCACCGTGTGGAATGCGTCTAGTCCCAACCAAATCCTTGTCCGCTGATGCGCGCAAGAAAGAAGCTAGAGAACCCGCCCACCCAGCAGAAGTCTGCCGTGTCTCGGCAGTGCCGGAGTTTGATATTTATAGTCAGCTTCTAAGCCGATAGGCTCACAAGCTTTGAGCTGTGCGGTGCCGATGGTTTCCCGATCCCGGGTGACTCTTTCGCGTACAGGAATCCATCCGAGGCGTCCGAAGGGTCCACACGGTTGTTATAAAAAAAGGGTGGTTGCATTTGTATGCCATTTGATACCCCCAGCTCGCTGTCACTCT